>JAEIHY010019983.1:0-24857 GCA_018904565.1 Drosophila tsacasi | reverse complement strand
TTTTATTTTTTGAGTTATTAATTTTCTTACGCTAGATTGGCCAAATCGCCCACTGTGCAATGGTACTAAATAAAAATGAAAATATATCAAGTTATCGATACTGGATCGGAAAGGTTGATAGAAAAGTCGATATTTTAACTTTGCAATGTATGATGATAACTCGATAATATATCACTAGGTGCCCTCCGCTGCGCTCCGGGGTGCTCGCTTCTCTCGCTCACCTTATAAGTGTGTCTCTCTCTCCCTCTCTTATTATAAATATAAAATGATTGCACGGCTGGAGCGGCAGAAAACTTGTATATATAATAGAGAGATACTATAAACAAATCAACAAATTTTCTTTTAAATATTTGCATTCAATAAAATCAATATTAGTCCATATTTTAAATCTTGATATATCACAACAATATTTTCACTATGATAACAAAATGGGACCATACCTTCAAATCGTGATAAAAGTAATTCTATTGATTACTTTTATGCTTGTATAACATATGAATATTAATTGATATTTGATGTTAATATTGTATTCTATGACTGTCATTATGACTGACACTGTACCAGCAATGTACTTGACCATAGTCAAATGATCAACGTCTAACTGTCTGCTTTAGTTCCGCATTTGTTGTTGTTTTCGAAACACTTTTTTCGTACTACTTTATTATCAGCTAATCATTATTCCATTCTCATTGTTGTTGTTGCGGGCGGCGACACAATAACAGAAACTCAAATATTAGACACATAGTATAGATTATTTACTCGGAATTTGGTTTCATCCAGTCAGGTGTGGACTGGGAATCATCAATACAGATCCGCTCGATGAATGAGAAGAAGGGAGGGAAAATTTCTGAATACGAAATGAGCGAAATTCGAAATGAAAATATTTATGTGTGGAAAAAAAAACCTTCACAAACGGTTCCATTTCGGAAGTTCATCATGGGAATCGTCTCAGGCTTAACCTCAGATTAAAATGACAGCTGGTCATGTGCCCGACCCCAGAGATAACCCCCTCCTCTGATAATTATTATTATCTTTTGTAATCTAATCAATCGCAGATGCGGAACCCCAGACTGGAATTCATTTATAGATGTATCGATCTCTGGGTTCAATGGTGAATTATATATCGCTAAGAACATTATCTCACGTTAATTATCTCGATTTTGTTTGGAATGGGAATATTTGTTTGTAGCGGTAATGCGACTTATTAGTGGGAGCTACAGCTGATAAGCTGGATTTTTATTTTTCGATGAGGAGGTCAGCGAGACAGACACACAGTCATTCCGAAGGTTTGTTTACACTGTGCGAAAATCGGTGTCCTCCATATGGCGGCGGCGTCTGTGTCTGGCAGATAGGGAACATTAAATTCCGGGCCAGGTTTCAAGGGAATTTTGTCTGATTTGAAAGATTTTCCTACAGTTTGTTTAGACTTAAAATTAATATAACGAGAAAGGGGATTGTTTAAGTGCATTTATAGGATTACTTACAGTTTTCAAAGGAATACATTCAGCTTTCCTTCAAAATGTGTTTCATTTTTGGAATTGTATATCCTCAATCAAAACAAAAATATATATATTTTTTATATTCCTTTTGTTTTAAACCAATTTTTAAAGCTCTCGTTAAAATATAAATCCATAAGTGTCCAAACCGAAGGGCACTCAAAATTAAACAATGTGAAAATGAGTGCTGCTTTTCAATCAACACATTTCAATACTGAAAATATTTACGCTGATTTTCGTGTGTACTCTGTTGCATTTTCAAGTTCAAGAGTCGCACAGCCCATAAACAAATGTTTAAAGTGATATAGATAGCACACAATATGCATATGTCTGACGGTCTGTTGACGTCATTGCGCTTCGATTCGATTTTGATTCGTCTTCTTTTTGCACTTTTGCGAATTTTGCCTTTACCCACTTAAAGTAAACAGAGGAAAAGACAAGAAAAAGCAAGAAGAACAGAAAAAATAGGGGAAGATTTCAAGGCTTCTCCCTTGTTTGCATTCAATTTGGATTCAAAGTTTACTACTGACACAGTTTTTAGTTCTAAACAGTTGTGTGCCTCTATGCTATAATCTTGGAAAAATTGATTAAATAAATGAAAAATCAAAGATTTATTAGGAACAAAAATTGGAAAGAATTTTATTATATTTTTAAACTAAAAATCAGTTTAACCTTTATTCAATTTACTTTCTGGTCTTATTATTCCGCATTTGTTTATTTTTTATAAATGTTTATAGTTTGCTTTGTCCTTCTGTTCTGCTTTATCACTATTTTGCTTTGATTTCGCTTTCTGCTTGGCTAATAATGCCAACACGTGAGCATAAAATTCACATAAAACTCAGACAGAAGACAAAGCAAATGCGCACATATTGTGTACTCTACGTTTATGGCTCTGTTTGCCAATTCTATTCAGCTCGGCTCTCAGTTTCTGTCAGTCAGTTCTGCGTTCTGGGTTCTGCGTTCTGAGTTCTCCATTCTTCAGCCGCCTCTTCTCTGGTGCCCCATTGTTCTGTTTGTGCTCCTCAGAGCCCTGCCCAAACATTGTCGCATTATAGTACATATAGTACATGGCGTTGTGCATATTTGTTTTGTACGATTTTTTATATGGAGTGGCTGGATCTCCGGGTCTCATCATCAACGCATCAAATACGAGCAGTAGTAGAAGTTGGTAATTCTGGGCACGCACGAATCGGATTAAAATATATGGAATATTCGCCAGTACTTGGCTTTAATGGCCCGTGGCTCTGACGTCAGTCTTGAGTCTCAGGTAGGGAGTGAATGAAATTCGGAATATATGTATATATAACCTCAGTCAATTTGCATTCCTCGGTGCCCTTTTCCATTTATATTCATGAACCAAGTAAACAAGCGAAACGGGGGGGGAAAGGGTTTCAAGGTTTTCTTGGGGCTTAAGGGAACTTTAACTTTACTTTACTTACAAACTTTCTGCAACAGCACAGAGAGAAAACAAGGTTTAAACATTAAATATTATAATATATTAATATGTTCTAAATTGCTGTCAAATTTTATTTTCTCAGCTATCAAAATTTATCAAGTGTTTTGTATATTTTTTGCACTTTTGTTTTTGCTCTACCAAAAATATTTGCCTTGTTTATGTTTGAGTTTGTTGAGCTAATTAAAGCAGAGCAGCAGATGAAATCCCACCTCACCATCTTCTATCTCGACTGGAGGTGTGTTTAGACTATCTTCTTTGCTATTTTTGGATGGTTTATATCTCATAAATAACTCGACACGTGCTCGCTGACGTCGCTGTGACTTATAAAGTGCGCGCGGTCTCATTAGCAAATCAACCTATGCTCTGCTTTATGCCGGCCATTTAAATATAGAACAACCTTATCGCTCGATTTCAGCCAAGTTGGTTTAGTTTCTCTTGCCAGCACTTTAATTGCCTAATTAGTGGCACTGCAGTTGTGTTCTTTGATTAATTTCAATTGGTAATTGTTTACTTCTGCCCGCCGGCTGATAATGCAGCTGATGATGATGATGGGTCATTAAAATTTGAGCTGAATGTGTGCAGATTAATGCGATTGCAATGGCAATTTCCATATAAACCGACATACGTCATGCTTTATAAATAGCGCAGTAAGCTTGAGGCTTAAGGAGGCCCTTAAATATTTAATAAACTTATCAAATGTTTGCTAGCCAGGCGTCTTTCCGCAACAGATAAAAAAGTTTAACCCACTACACAACACAATAATACACTCCAGACTCTGCTCCGATCCCTTGATAATCGAGAGCAGGCCGAGAGCAGGGGGAACTAAGTGGAACCGCCTTTGGCCGGAGTAATCCACTGATAAGCCGGCAAAATCCGCTGATAACGCTCTTTTGTTTACTCCTAGAGGCGTTTGAAAGTAATTAAACTTTGTAATGCAGCGAATCAATTGAGGCGATTTGTGCCTTGCCTCTGCCTAAGGAGAAGGGAGTTCACATTGGGGCTCAGTATCTAAATTGAATTTTGAGACCCTCAAATCCTTGGAATTGACTGATTGCTAATTGATCGATGAGTCGCACGAAGTGTTGCTTACACAGTTACATTTTGAAAATGCCTGACTAATTTTTACCACTTTTTTCGGTTGGTTTGTAATCAGACTTTGGAGGTGTGCTAATGAATCGCTCACGACAGCCAAGAAAATTACTCGAGCACAACTCGGGGAGAATATATTTAGAGCTTCTTGCTGCACTGGGAGAGATTGTGGGTTTAAAGTGGGAAGGGTTATCAATTGTTTCTTTAAAAAAATGTTATAGAGGGAGATAACTATTTGTAGAAAATATATAGAAATTATACAAGAAATGCCTCCTAATGTAGGTACTCCCCAAAAGAAGTACCTCCTTTATGTTAGTTTCTGTTATAAAATTAAATAAATTAAATGTTTCCTTATCCATATTTAGCTAGAATATATATCTATATATATTTTTCCTTTGAGTGTAGCTACGACATTGCATAATTTGATCTAATTTCGAAATCAAATAATCAGAACGACGAACGCACGTCTCTCTCAAGCTCGTTGATAAAATTGTGCCAGCTAATTATGGAAAATTGAAGAGGGACGTAGGGTGGGGCGGGGCGGGAAATGGCATGTGGAAAATGGCAGATGCGATGACGCTGGTCAAAGTGCACTGTAAAACCGACGACCGACGACCGACTGACTGACTGACTTGACTAGCTGATTCCCAACGCATTCTAGATTCAATTTACGCTGCGTCATTGCGGTAATGTCACTACTACCATTTCCAACCATTTGTTGAGACTTTCTGCCACCACAATTTCCATCGAGATGCTTGGCTGCTGGTGCAGTTCCATTAGAAGCGGATCTCAGATGCGGGGGAATGCATAAATTGTGGCTAAGGTTAGGCCTGTTATTAAATAGATAATTGTTAGAAAAACTGACTGCCATACGATCTCGCTTACAACTTACAACGGCAACGGGGCGTATTAGGTATCGAATATTACGTATGCGACGTGTTGGCTATTGGATTATACCTTTAAAAAAAAGAAGGGGATTTATTTAAATATTTAAATGGTGCAATAATTGTATGGCTAATCCCCTTATTTTTTTATAAGGTATAATCCAATATTTATTTAAATATTTGCCATAAATTTCAAATACCATTTTTACCTCGTAAAATAATATTTATTTAACTCTTGCAGAGGAGGAGGCGTACGTGTGCCTGGCCGGTCTGGTGGGCAGCAAGGAGAAGGTATTCATCAATCAAACCAAACTACAGCACGAGGTCACCTGGAAGACGGTGATGCAGATAGCCAAAAAGCACACGGTGAGTAGTCCATCCATCTATTAAGCCACCCCTTTCATCAATCAATCATTTAACAAAATATTTTCCTTCTTTTTTCCTCTACAGAAAAGTGCAACTTCGTATTTCCAACGTATTTGCCCGGGCCTGAAGCTGGAGCGCGTATTCATGGACTGGTGCTGGTGGATTCTGGCCGGGCTTCCCTTCCAGCATCTGGTGCGGATCATGGACTGCTACTTCCACGAGGGCATCAAGGTCCTGTATCGCGTGGCCCTCGTCATACTCAATCTGTTTCACAAGGAGTGTCAGTCGAACAACGAATGGAGTCCGGATAATATTAAAAACGACATTGGCAATGCGCTAATTAAGTTCTGCAAGAAGATACCAGTGTCGCCGGCGAAGCTGCTCCATGCCGCCTTTAGTATTAGGGGACTGAGGTGAGCTGCTGCTATTATTGAGCTACTATTGAGAAACGTATCTAATCCCTATTTTTCTTTTTGCCTTCACAGTACCCAGTATATTTCTAGAATATTTATCAAGACTGAAATGCTACTAAAAAGCCGTTCCGTGCTCACCAGCGGTTCGAAGCAATTAATCAAATCGCGTTCAAGTGATAATCTGCCCACTAGTCAGTCGCAGGTCAACATTCAGATGATGTCGCACACTCTGACCATCCGAGAGGTAAGGCAAACCCCCTTAACCCCAAATCGACACTCCCCTTAAACCAAAAACCACCACCACCATCACACAGAATACATAAAAAAAAACAAGAGAATTCAGAAATATACAAAAAAAAAAAAAAAGACAAACAGAAACCGAGTTAGGCATTCCGTTCGTTCAATTTTACACAGCACAGCACAGCACTGAAAGCAAACAAAACCAAGAAAAACACCTCGTCTAATGGTAAACTCTGATTTATTTTTATTCGTTTTCTGTTTATGTTCCTCTCTCACAATAACAACAACTTCTCTTCAACAACAACTTTTGAAACAACAAAAAAAAAAAAATATCAAAAACCAAACAAAACCAGAAGCTGCACTCCGAGAGCTGTCGCAATTTGGTATGAGGCTAGAAAAAAATTATACAAAACAAAATTACTATCCTAAAGACAATACTGTGATAATGCTGCTGATGTTCGATTGATTCTGCTTGTTATGTTCTGGTTTTTCTTTGAATTTTTTGATTAACTTTCTCCACGAGTCGATTGCGAGTTTGTTTTGCGGGCAAGAGAAGCGCTTGAATGAATGTATCGCATGAACAAAAAATGGGAAACTATTAAGCACTCAATTGTGTGTGTAAATATCTTTTGAATTAACTGAAACAAGTTTCGAAAATTCGAGAAATCCAGTTAATTCCCAATTATTCTCCCTATTTTACTCCTGATTCGACTCGATTTTGTGTTTGTTCTTTCTGCTGCCACTTGACTTTTGCGTTGTGTTTTTATGTTTTTCATTTCGCCGAATGATCTAACTTCTTGCCAAATTTATTCGTTCCTCGTTACTTGTCAATCAAAGCGAAAGCACAGCCTCAACACAACAATAACCACATCTAATAACTAATATAACCACACAATAGTGTACAGCTTTTTATATTCGTTTCCTTTGCTTTTCCGTTGTAATAAAAGGCCAATATCTCTATACTCACATACAGAAATACTTACATAAACAAAAAAACCAACAAAAATTAATCCTCAAAAGTAAAATTATTGCTCCTCTTATATGAAATCATCATATTTATATATATAAAATGTTATATTTTCTATTTTTCTTGTACCTTTTTTTGCTGCCTTGGCAACGAATGAATGAAAAATTAACAATAAACGATGCAAATAATAATAATTGCAAACGAACAAAAAATAAATATAAATTTGCGTACGCTTGATCAATGATAACATCATACATATTTTCGATACATCGATGAAAATGCCTTTCCGCGGGTTCATATTTGGGTGCCATAACTGTTAAATATTCCATCCATCTGCATCATGATAATATATGTATAAACCACACATATATATATCTATATATGATATATATAGGGCGAAAAGTCGCCCGGTCATAGAGCCATCGCAATGGGCGTTTATCCCATACACAATCTGAAAAGTCAAGCTTGTAAGAACGAAGATGTAAGTGAAAGTCAAAGTCCAAAACAAAAAAAAAACTCCACTCCAATACCCGCCACCAACTGAGAACACACTTTTAAATCGTATTTTCAATATATATCCCAATATTTATCAAAGCTTTTGGCTCACATTCCATTCAAGCCACAAAAACTGCATGAAGTGCTAGAAATTCCAACAGAACTTAGCTTTGTTTTACTTTCTGATTGATTTTACCTTTTTTTCGTTGCCAGAAAGTTTCTTTATAATCATCTTGAATATTATTTCCCTACGATAGGCAGGAGAATATATATTTATATAGGAAATCGTTCTCATTTGTGTCCCCCTCAACTCTCATCCGCCATTATTGCATATTATTTTGTTTGCTATATATCACATCTATATATATCTTTTCATAGCATTTTGGTTTGCCGGGCACAAAGAATTTCATAAAAACCTGGACGGATAGACAATTTGTAAGCATTGCATTGCATATTGACAACCCTCCAAACAACCTGTTTATACCCCATATATTCTTCCATTTGTCATTAAATATATCCTCCATCCACCATTCAAAACGTGAATGCAATTCCTATATTTCCCATTCAAAATTACAAGAAAAATACTATCTGTTTTCTATTCCGTGTGCCTTTGTAGGCAAATCCTGTGTCTCCCGTCCTGCAGTTGTCATTAAATGTTAGTTATTTCCCGATAGTTCATCATCTGTGAAGAGTTCATTTTGGCAGAGCCTCAAAATTAATATAAACCAGCTTACAGTTTGACAGCAAAGCCAAGCTAAGGCGAACTGAGCCTCAGTTTAACACGCACTGCTGCTGTTGCGCCGCTGCTGCTACTGCTGCTGCTGCAGCTGCTACTGCTGCTGCTGCTGCCTACAGTTTGACCCGAACTGTGCCGTAGTTAACTTTGTTATTTTGTTGTAGTTTTTAGTCATCATCGAGCGTTATTGTGTTACCTTGTTGTATTTGTTTATTAACCCTGGCTTTTAGTTGTTTTTCCTTTTGACTTTTTGGCCCTTTAGATCATGTTCTTTTTTCACTCTACTCTACCCAATGCCAACTTATGTATTTTGTTCTGTCACTTGGCTAATTGCTACCCCTTTTCAAATTACAAGTTACTCGTAGTTGTAGCCCAGTTAATGCCTCTAATATCAGTTCAATATCAGTTGCTAATAATGCTTATTGTACGCTCTTCCCATTAGCTATTCACGCTGTGGTCCTGGCTGCCCGTGCGAATAACAATGTACCAGCCGGTACTGCTCTACACCACGGAGGAGCACGGCTGCTCCCTGACCACCTTCTATGTCCGGGTGGAGCAGCACGAGCCCACGCTGCTCATGATCAAGACGTGCAATAATGAGGTGAGTGATTATGCGAATTACAACAAGAATTAAAATTTATAATCAAATTATTATCCTCATATTTAGGTATTTGGCGCCTACTGCTCCTCGCGCTGGTTTGAAAGGAACGTCAAAGATGACAAGGGCCAGCGACAGGCCTACTTTGGCACCGGCGAAACCTTTTTGTTCTCCCTTTATCCGGAGCGCGCCAAATACCCCTGGGTGGGCATTGAGGGCGACAAGGATCTGGGCCACAGTTCCGAGCTGTTTATGGCCGCCGACTCCAAGATGATCACTATAGGTGGCGGGTATGTTTGAAAGATTGTCCCTCATTTCATTATTACCTTATTAAATGTTTTTCAATTACTTTTAGCGAGGGTCAGGCCATCTGGATGGACGAGAATATACGCTTTGGCAAGACGGACAGCTGCAAGACCTTCAACAATCCGCCCCTGTGTCCGTCCGGGGACTTTGAGATCCGTGTGCTGGAGGTCTATGGCTTTGTGGGCATCTAAAACTCCTTTTTCAGTCTGATCGAGATATATTGCCCGCCGATGAGATCAAGTGCTCGCCCAGCCAAGCGCCAAATTGTTCGACCTTCCCCCCGCGTTTCCTATAAATAACCCCCCTAACTCAAGAACCTGCAGCAGATTGCTTTCGTTCGCTGAGGATGTTAAAACCGAGATGAGAAAATGTGTAAACATTTATAAAAGCTTATTTATAAATATATGTGTGTCGAAAGTGTGGCCAAGCAGCAAGCTTGTTAAATGTTAAATGTTAATGAAAAAAGAAAGAAAAACAGAAAATGCAAAAAGCTAAAACAAAATTATATATTATATAATGGAAATACTCTGTGAGTTCATATGTTTCAAAACGCAAAGCTTTGAAATTACAATACACTAGTTGTTATATAACCCCTTTACATATATATATATATATACTATATACAAGCATGTATGCGTAATGAATTATATTATAAAAGTGTATATCTAAATGTAAATCATGTATTTCTAAAGCAGCAAAGAAAACAAAAAATATTCCTTAAACAAACAACAAAATCGAAAGCAGATAACACAACAAACACCAGATAACTTTTGGGCTGCAAATTTCATTATTATTATTATTATTATTACTATTATTATTGTTTATTAGCGTTGTAATATTTCATTTAGTTTAAAACTATGCATGTATGTATTTTTTCTTTCTGTAAACCAAATTTACTGACTTGACTGAATTCGTTATTAATGTTATTAATATTATTATTATTATTGCTATGTGTATAGAAGAAAGTGTAACTTGTGTAAATTGCATTGAAAACAAAACAAAAAACAAAACGAAAAACAAACTGAAATGTTTCTAAAAGTTGTCTCCCAATTAATTGGTCGCAAACAAAATATATATAGAGATGAAGCAAAAAACCAAACATCTTTCGATTAGTTTCGATTAGTGCTGTTGCCGACCATGATATATGCTCAGAAGATACTACAGATATATATGTACTATATAGTTTATAGCCCACAAAATGAAACTATCCGAATTTGTAGTCACTTTGCAAAGTGCCAAGTCGGGAAATGTGGGGAAAGTGGGTAGGCAATGAGCGGCCCTCCCCCCAAAATCCCATGTGCAATTGATCTCAACACGAAAAACGAATGAAGAAGAAATGTATTACAAGTTGAAGGCTACATAAACAAAAAAACGGGAGAACAATCAATTTAAAATATCTTAAGATTCCATTCCAACGAAATTTTCTTTTTGCTCACACTCACTCACCTCCACAAAATTTTTTGCACCTCTTTTCTAGTCAATTTTTATGTTTAAATGAAAAGGAAAACATGGCGTGTTTCCGCTCATTCATTCCGCTTCATCTCCACCACATCCCCCACTTGGCCTTTGAGCGACTGCAGATTCAAATAGTTTATAGAAATCGGTGCACTACTCAAGCGAATTGTTAATGGAATTCAAAGAACCACAACGAAAATTTAGGAAGAGCCGCCACAGCCACAGATTGCAGGTTGAGCACTCCACAACACAATTGCGGAGCTGGTACTCCACAAATCCCGCACCCGAAGATCAAACCCGACCCCGAAATTATACGTAACACCTGCAATCTGTGGCCCAGAAGCAGCAGCAGTGGAACAGCAAACTAAATATGATAAATAGCCTTTAGGTTTTAAACAAAACTCTCTGTGTTGTTGTTACTATGATTCAATGTATATGTGCAGCATTAAAAATATATATATAAAGTATATATGGCATACGAAATAACCGAAACCCAACTACCAATAGTTGATCCATAGAAAGAGCTAAATATCTGTTTGTTATTTGTTTCAGAGTGTGTGATTTATGATGAATCGTAAAAACATAAGTTTTACTGTATTTTTGGTTGACTAATTCGTACACGCTGATTGAATTGTTGATATGAATAATTGTTGATAGAGCTTAAGTTGTCGGGGAGTGCTGCTGGGAGAGATTGAGGATAGAGTTTTGAGGAGAGACTCCCTCGGGGCACTGGCCAACATGGACAGTATTTTTGGTAAAGCAAAAAAACAAAACAAAAAACATAAAAACTGTTGAGAAAAAGTGAAATCTTTTGTACATAAATTGTTTTCTATCTGAATTGTTCTCTCAATGTGTAGTTTTTAAATACGATATCCTGATACAAATATCCATATATATATATTTATATTTGAATGTTATTTATGTGTAGCCCAGCAAGTGACACGAATATAATCCGCAGCTAAGATGATATACCCCACATACAATAATTTACACAAGCAACTGGAAATATATGTAAATCGAAATGTGTTTGAAGATCAACAACAACAAGTATATATTGAGTATAATTAACTGCTAAGTGAAACAGCAAGTGTGTGTTATCTTTTATTTGTATTTAATTTATGCATATTTTGTAATTCATAAATTCTAATTACAATACACAAACACCTACGTACACACACAGGCAGATAAATAGGAGGAGACGAGACGAAATTTATTCAGTAAATAAATTATATTAAAATCAAACAAGAATAATTATATTATTATTATTATAAAGATATATGTATGTTAAATCATTTTAGTGGATGTATAAAAAACCAACGGAAACAAAATCAAATAAAATGAGAATTAAAAAAAGTCTCTATTAGTTTTTGTAAATAGGATTCATTGGTTTTTCAGGATATATGCAATACTATATAGTTTATATCGGGTAATAGGATACATCGAAAAGAGAAGTGAGAGTATTCTTTGTTCGTTAGTTGGTAACAAATACAAGCAAACCAAACGTGAAGAGAGCCGGGTACAAAGACAGAGGAACCGAGATGCCCCTGGGCGCTGCATTGCACAGATCTGTGTTGCATAGTGTACAACCCAGGAAAGTCAGGAACGGCACCACGGGATCCGGCTGTTCGTCACAGTTCATGCCAGCCGGCGAGGAGTCGCCGTAGTAGCAGGAGCGACGCACGAAACGCGGTTGTCCAGACACTGCCCCGAAGGATATAAAGAAATCGTGTGAGTTTCACAGAAAATATATAAAATATATATACTCGTATGTAATATACACTCACCTCCCTCATGGTACTTGGTGAGGCAGGTGGGCTCCGTTCCTGGGGCACGCAAGTCCGCCACCACTTCGCAGTCCGTCGTGGCTATGTCATCGCTCGCAAATTGCTCCCCACACCCGGGATTATTGACGGAATCGCATTCGTAGCAGGTAATGGCCCGCGCTGGTGATGACGACATGCGTAAATATGTATAAAATGTGTGTCAACCAGAGAGCACAGCAAAAAATAATAATAATAAACAATGGATTGTATTGTGACTTACTTAAAAAAAAACGTAGTTATTCAATTTTTTTTAGATTCAGAAGACAAAAATAATGTTTTATAAAAAGAATTTTGACTCTTTCATTTCTCTATTTAGTTAATTTACATTTTTATTATAAGAACTTGACCTAACAGTTTAATTTTCTAATCGTAGGCCTCTTAGAAAGTCTAAATCATAAATAAACAACTTTTATTTCATTTTACGAATACAAAAGAATATATTTAAAACCTTTGGTTCATTGTAAAGCCATGCGGAAACGAGTTTGGCTTAAAGACCAGTTTTTAGCGAATTGATAAGAATACAAACTAAGAACATGGCTAGAATTTTGGTTTTGTGACTAAAAAATACCTTTAATAATCATATAAAAAACAAAATTAAATTGCTTTTTTTTGTTAAGAAGTGAGAAATACGAATTTAAACAAAGAACATGGCTTGTACTTTGATTTTGCGACTAAAAAATACCTTTAATAACCATATACATGAAATAAATTGCTTTTTTTTTTGTTTAGAAGTGAGAGATGAGTTCATGGAGGCGGATGGGAAGCTCACCTGAGCTGGCCAGCGTGACGAGCAAAAAGAGAGAGACAAGAGCACGTAGGGGCAGCATCGCAATCGCCATCGCCGTCGTACGCCCCCGAAAACAGTTGATCCCACTGTCCGGCGGGGTATACTGCTGAGTCAATCGCTATAGAGATACGGCTACGGAGCACACAGATGTTGTCTTCACAGCTGCCGGACCGATCGTAATCACATGATCGAGATATATAGAGAGGGGCGGCCAGCTATATAGCCACGATCCGACCACCGACTCGAAGCGTTGCACACACGCGACTAACCGGGCCGAGCCGAAACTGAACTGAAACTGAACAGAACCGAGACTGAACTGAACTGCCCGAGCGAACAATCACATTCAGAATGTGAATTTGATTTTCAAAACAACGCAAAGATTTTCCACGTCTCCTTCGTGAGCGTTCGCGTTCGCATTGGCATTTCCCTGGCTGTTTGACTACCTACCCCGTGTTGACATTGTGGTTAGCAAGGAGGAGGAGGAGCTGGGTGATTCCAAGATATAGACAGGCAGGCTTGCCCTTCCCCTATAGCCATATATCCATAGCCATAGCCATAGCGGGGGCCATTTATTTCAACGATGGCAGCAGCAGGCAGGCAAAAGTTCATTAGTGGCATTTCGTACAAATAAACAATTTGGCATTCTGTGTAAAATTAGTTTTTATTAGTTTTCTATTCGGATCGCGCTCGCGTTTTGTTTGCCAGCTTTTCGGCTCATGTCAGCAGCTAATGTTGCTCATACGCCCTGTTGGCCCCTCTGATTGACCATTAACACACAGTGGAGCAGATACGCGACTAATTAGTCCTAAATGGTTGGTTGGTGCTACTACATGTGCTTTGGAGACTATGGAAAATCTATCTAAATTGAACTAAGCTGTGTGTGAGTGTGTGTGATTTGTGTGCCTTTTATTTTGCATTTTCTCCGATCCACCCTGCCTGCAGCCATCATCTCCTCATCAGAGGAGTTGTGTTGCCAAGAAAAACAATACTATACTGGATAGGATTTTCCACATGTCCACCGGATTCCTCCGCTGCACTGCATCCGCTGCGTTGCAATAGTTCTCGTTGTCGCACACATGACAGCTGGCATTCTGGACGGCGGTCAGTGTGGGATCCATCCGGCACCATACATCGGTGGCATTTACCTCGCCAAAATAGCATCCTCTGACGATCTTACGCACGCCATTTTCTGCGAAAGATAAATGTTTTGTTAGTCTACTTTCGGGCAGATCTAAAATAAATAAACCTATTTTATACGTTCGAGTTTAATGGGCTTATATGTATCAAAGAAAGAAAGATATCAACGACAATCTACGAGATATTTGAATATTTCTGAAATAAGGCCACAGCTGTTTGTATACGCAGGAATATAATGCTTAGTTTGTTTTCATAATTATTAAATTTATTTATTATGATTTGCGTCACAAATCATTTGGGATTAAGTATATAAGAATTTCTGAGAAAGATGCCTCTCCAAGGATGTGAAAGAATTCAGGTTTTTATCGCAGTGTATGGTATTTAATTTTAGTCAGAAGTGTAAAACGCAGTGAAGAACTCATTTCCGATCCTATAAATCATATTATATTCTTGATCAGCATCTAAAGCAGAATCGATCTGGGCATACCCAGCAAAAACGAATTTTTTATAAGGATTGTGAAAAAATAAATAAATATAAATATTTATTAAATTTAAATGCTTACTTCTTAACCTATTAAAAATTAGCACTGACTTGCTATCCAAATTAAAATTAATATATTTTTGGCTTAGTTATGAAAAATTTTACAAATTTGGTATCCTAATCCCAAAGTAATCTGCAAGGGTATTTAGACTTCGGCTTCCCGAGTAGCATTCTTTCTTGTTTTTGTTTAATATTTGCTGTTTGAGCTCCTATCTCTGTAAAAACTAAAAAAAAACATTGTTTTAAAGTAATGTTTAGATGCCCAAATGTTGTTTGTATTTAAGAAACATTTTACATAATAACGAAACAAGTTCTGAGCCTTTATTTAGGTTGGTGAATGTAACCAAAATGCTACTCTTATTAATTAGTTTGATACACATTTCCAGTTAAATATTTAAGTATATTTGGCAGATGTTTTAATTTTGTTGTATATATAATTTTCCATACTTTAAGAGCAATAAGACGATTATAAATAATTTAAAACTGCCTCTAACCCTTTTAGATTCCTTAGAAATAGGGTGTAATTATCAATATCTTGGTACAATTTTTGCAATGAAGATATTGAGTATTTTTGAATAATAAAAAACTATATTTATATACATATGCTCACCCCTGAAGACCCGCTTTAAACAGGCCGTGGCATTCGGACTGCTCAGATCGTTCTCCAGAAATCGCGGCGGGGCTATGAAGGCGCAGTCGTATTTGAAATGATTCTCCACCTCGAAGTCCTCGCCACAGCTCGCCTCGTAGACGGACTCGCAGGCGTAGCACTTGATGCCATAAGCTAATGGCATTGGGGAGATGAAAAGATCAGAGATGCCTCTTATTAATGGCAGAAATGAGATCAGACAGGGGACAGCAGGCGGCAAACGAAAAATTCAAAAAACAAAACACAAAACGAATACCAAAATCCAAAGGCAAACAGAACAAAAACAAACCTGAGGCCAGCAGCGAGGAGATGAGCGCGCCAAACAAAAGGAAATACTGCCGCATTGTTTTGGAATTGGAATATTTGTGTTTTTCCAGCTACCAACGTTTTGGGGATTTCGGGATTTTATTTATTTGATGGTTTTATGAAAAATAATTCAGGCTGAGAGCTCCTACATATATAACCCTGCTCACTCGTCGTCACTCGACACGGCACTTGAGGCGATCTACACGCTATTTAAATATAAAACACGCTCGCAGATTTCTGTATATTCAAATATATATCCGCAAAATAAATAAATATATATATTATTTTCCTCCAAATGGCTTTTACATATTTTGTTTGGCGTAAGCACGTAGGGAAATTAAATGTAAACACGCGTCTTTTCGATTCACACACAGTTTGCCGTTGAATTTTTCCCCGATTTATTTTCAGTTTTTCATTTTCGTTTTCAAAATTGTTTGTGGCGGTTTTTCCGGCTGTAGTGTTGGAGCCGTCAGTCAGTCGACGGCCGCAAACGAAATCGAACTAAAAGAATGCCAAAAGCATTTTCCAAATTCAACTCCTTGGCACTTTTCTCTTTTTTCCGTTCGGTTCTCTTTTATTTTTTTGTGCTGTGCGGTGCGGTGCGGGAAAACTTTATGGCCATTTTCGCCTGGCGTCATCGCTGAGCGTTTTAATTTGTCTTATTTTAATGAGCATTTTGTGTTTTCCTTTTTTTGCCTTTGGTTTTTTCCCCATTACCCCCCGAACGTGAAATGGAGCTTGTAAGGGGGTCTCGTGGGAGGTGGTTGTCAGGGGAAAACTAGGAGTGTGCGAGGAAAATCACAGAGAGAACTCTTCTGCTTTTCCGCCAGTTCTATTATCGTCAGGCAAAGAGAGTTCCAAAAGTAAAGCAGCGAGAAAGAGACACTGGCGGCAGATTGAGCGTTGGAAAATAGATTTCTTGTGGGTGAGGAAAATTCGATAAGTGTGGCCAGGCACGCACAGGTTTCTCGCTTTCCGCTAACGATGATATGGGAGCGTCTCAAATAAACCAACAGTTAATTAAATTAACACTCGTAAAATCCCCCTTAAGTGGTCGATCAAGGAAATGGCTATTTTCAAATAAATAAAATGATTTTATTGTGAAAAAAAGGCACGACAGGTGGTGTACAACAATTAACAGAGATTCCAAATGGAGTAAAGCAGATAGATCCCTTAAGGTAGATAGATCCTTTGAAGCAGAAAGCTCATAACAACTACGATGTTGACGAAGGTTTAAAATTCACTCCACACCTATTCCCTTAGGCCAACAGACGGGCAACGCCGAAGAAGAGCAGGATGGCTCCTGCCACGGGGGCCAAGGAGGCGGATCCGTTGCACTCGTCCTTGGTGCAGACATCGCAGCCCAGCTGCTTGGCGATGGACAGCGTGGGATCGTCCTGGCAACCGACCTGAGTGTTGCTGACATCTCCGAAGTAGCAGCTCCTAATGATCTGCGGGTGTTTGGGCACTGCAAGGGGTGGGAAAAAATAGTTGAAGTATATATTTATTATTTAAGAATTATATTTGTAAAAATTAAAGAAAGTATTATATTATATATATGTATTATATAATAATAATAATAGTTTATGGGTCTTAAAATCAATTAAAATATTTTTAACTATGTTGATTCAACATTGTTGAACCTATTAGATATTAACTACTTAATCTTATAGTTTAAGTTTATAAATAGCTTGGGATTTGTGTTAATTTTTAATTACAACTTAATAATTATACTTGGACTTTGAATGTCATTACATTACAACTTAAACTATAAGATTTTCTTCCTTAAATAACTGTGAAATACAAGTTTTTGTTTTATTTTTACTATGTTAGAAATATTATATAATCTCCCATTTTATGAACTTCCTTAAATTTTTGCCTTTTTGATATTTCATTCTGTTCAAATATGTATAAATATATTTCCCTTTTAATTATTTCCAAAACGACATGGATCATTGTCTAGTCATTTTTATAAAAGCCTAATTATCTGGTCAAGCCATGGCAGAAAACGTTTTCGCTGTAATTAGTCAGGCTTTAAACAAGTAATAATAAACGGGAAGGAAAATTCTAGTTGCAAGCTTTTTAATGGTGAAATCATCCCTTTTTCTATTTTTATAGACTTGCATACATGGATGTAAATATTATATACACTTCTATAGATCATGCTCAACTAATTAAGACTTTAATATCTTAAATGAAAATCTCTAAATAAGAAATATTGTTGTAATTGTAATTAAAGTTGACTTTCTAATAATTTCCAATAAAAGTTGCCTTACTTTTAGCTTCATTATGCCCAGTTAAAATTTCTTTTCAATTTGTTGTTAATAAATAATTTTGTATGCCCATAAAAGGCGTTTTTTTTTCTCGTCTTCCTCGTATAATTAATAACTAGAACATCGTTCAAGTACGGGTCGCAATAACTGTGACTAATTTGTGGGGTGACTATTTGTCAGTGAGTTAATTACAGCTGCCACTCCTTTGCTCACCCCTGTCTGAGTTTTTTTATTTTCGCAATGAGAAGTGAGGCGTAGCTCGAATGCTAATGCAATTAACAAATAATTGTCGGCGGCGATGTTGCGGTCAACGAGCATAAATACTCCTCCGATCCCCCAGAGAAATCTATGAGAAATCACACGCAAAGAAACTGCTGGCATTAATTATTCAGAAGACAATCGAGAACTATAGTACACCCGGAGAATATTTATGCACGGCACTCAAACCAAGCAATCAAACAAATTGCCTAGAAATGTTAAACAAATAACTCGAATACTTCTGATATTAATATCCATTGTCCACGATGAATTTATAATGGGGCGAACGGATTGCTTGAGGGACAGGGCTTAATCTCCCCAGGGTTGGGTCCCTCTGCATATATATTATATACTTAGTGCCATTAATTTATCGTAAATGTAAAAGGGAGAGCGCTGCTTGGAAAACTGATTGCTGATTGTAATTGAAGACTGACAATGGCTTTGAAGAAATGGTAAACACACAGATTAACCTTATCTGTGACTTTACAAACAATTCACTTCCTTAATAAATCGGACATGTGGTCGTGTCTTTATCGGTGGGTAATATATATAATAATATATAAGCTGGAAGGCATCCAATATTTCTCATGGATTTTCGGCAATTCTAAATATACTTTACGGTAATGTGCTCTGCTTTGATATTCTTTTAGATATTTGTTTGGGTTTTTAAATATCTAGCATTTTGTTAGATTTTGAAAATTACATTTTGAATTATAAAAGCAGAAAGTAAATTGTTTAACATTTAGTAATAGTTTTAAGACATTTATAAATTTTAAATGTGCAATATTCTTCTATAAATGTTCTTTTAAATATGCATTAGCACATAATTTCTTCTATATAAAAATGTTTACATTTCCTAAACGTTAGTTAATATATTAACTTAAAATTATTTTGTAAATCATAAAAACATATTTTAATTAATATTTTCAGTTGAATTTGATTAGGAAATTATAGTCTGTATATGTTTTACTTTCACTGATCTAACATAAACCTCTTTCTCAACCCAGAAAGTGAAAACTTAAGCCGGAAAGCCTTAGTGAAAGTTATTTTTGGAAAACTGTTGAACCCTACTTTGCCCTAAAATAATGCTATTATGGTTCCAAGCCTCCGTCTTTTGTCTGATTAAAATTAATCAAGCTAATTGGCCAACTCTGGACTGTCTGGCTGTGCGTGGGCGATCGATCTATGGCGATGAGATCACGATCTCGATCGGACTTACCCGTGTCCAAGACCTTCTTCAGGCAGCCGGTGGCATTGCGAACGGGGAAGAAGTTCTGCAGGAACCGCGGCGGGGCAATCTTGGAGCAGTCCAGCAGGTAGCTACTGTCCTTCTCGAACTTCTCGCCGCACTTGGGATTCGTGATCGAGTCGCACTGATAGCACTTGATGGCATACCCTATAAAGAGGCGAGGATCTGTTGAACTCTGGAAATTGGGGGAGTTCCGGGAAGTTGCATACCCGTGCAGGCCAGAGTGGCCAGGACGGTGAGGCCCAGGAAAAGCTTCACACTCGACACCATTTTCACTTGGCTTGTTTTGAAAAAATTACTTTTTCGAGAATACTATTTCGGACAGACCTTGACGGCACGGCGACTGGCGAGCGTTTGTGGGCAGCCGGGTCTGAAAAATTGACAGAAAGCGTCCAGCCCATTGTCCACAATGTTTCACTCGAAATTCCACTCAAAATTCCACTCAGAGCAATGCTCAAGCTCACTCGTGACAGTTCACTTGGAGCGGTTTCTCATATGTACTACGTTGCGTGTTTGAATTCTGTTTTTATTCGAATTTGTATAGAAGCTGGCGCAATGTTTTGGTTTTTTTTTGTGTTCTCCCATCGTTTGACACACATAAGCACACGTATTTTTGTACATAAATATCAAGAATTTTTGCCGACTTGTTTGGGGTGATGTCAGCCGCTTTTGGCTCGTTATTTGTTTCCATTTCGCTCTCGGCCCTCCGAAGAAGACAATTTCGTCGCACCCAAAAATTGCCGAAAAAGAAATACGTTCCTGAATTTTTAATAACTATTTTGGAGAATTATGTAAGCCCTTTGAGTGTGTTTTGGTATGTGAAATTGCCGACGACGACGTCATCGTTTTCGCTGGTTTTTGAGTGTCTCTTGAAACCAGTTGCCAATTGTGTTTCGCCTTTTGCCTTTGCGATTCTAATGCGCAGTTTGAAAACAAACTCGTATATATTTATTTCTCCGTTCTCATTGTTGTGCAAATCACAACAATTAACAACGCCCGGCGGCTGTCACCCAACGATGATCGTTGATATATCATCGACATTGCTCGGGCTCTTTGGAGGAACTTTATATACTACATATGTACAGCATAGATGGTTGATCACTAATCCCTACTATCATTTTATTTGTAATTAATATTTACAAGTTAAATCTAAAGTTAACGGTGTTGGAAGCATGCTAAAGTATCCTTTTAAAAATATTTATTTATCATTTTATTAAATAAGACAGGTCTGCAAAGAATGGGTTTTTGTGAGTTGTTGGAAAACGAGATATCATTTCTAACGTGATTTTGTGCGTAGAATCTGATTTCGTGCTCAGATTTGGTCCATCACGTCAGGATTTTGAGATATTTGAGGTTATGTACTCGAAAAATCGTGTTTTTCTCTACTTTTGAGGTTATGTACAGGGTACAGGAAATTTTGCAGGTCTTCTTCCTGCTTGTTATCATGTAGTACTACTTCTTCCCTTCAAAATGAGCTATTTAGCAATCACTAAAGATTTTTTTCACAAAGATACACTCTTTAGTCTATGACATTCAATTTATTTGGGAATATATTAAATACACAGGTCTCAAAAAATGGGTTTTTGTGTGTTGTTGAAAAAAAAGCTATAATTTCTAAGTACATAACCTCAAATATCTCAAAATCCTGATGCGATGGACAAAATCTGAGCACGGAATCGGATTCTACGCACAAAATTACGATAGAAATGATTTATCATTTTCCAACAACAAAACCATGCAGACCTGTGTAATTTTTGTGAAAATTATAAAATTAATAACCCAGCTAAAAATACATTAATTTAATCTGAAAACTGTTCTAAGTTCGTTTCTACAAGGCATTCATTTGTTTGCAAATTTAATTTTTGTATTTTAAGAATTTAACCCCTTAAAAATTTCGAATATAATTAAAAATGTTTGTTTTCTAGCAGACATGGGTAGATCGACTGATACTGATCAGTGATCAAGAGTATATATGATTTATAGGGTCAAAAATTACTGCTTCACTGAAATTATTATACCCTTCAAGCATATAATAAATATGTTAATATTTATATATTTTAGATCTCATTAACTGTTTTATCTTACCTAAAAAAATTCAATGAAAATAACATGTCTTTTGAGCTTCTGAATCTTTTAAGATTCTGAGTTTCTTAATAATTTTATAACCAACCACATATCAAAGTAAAACTAGATTTGTATAAAATGTATTTAAAATGCTTAAAGAAGAAGACCTCAGTTACACTCATTAGCTTCTTAAAATTCTATATTTCTTAATGATTTCTTAATTATTTACCCCTTGAATTATTGCTTTGTTCATTTAATTAGCTCCCCTATACATATATGGTCAGCATGCATTTCAACGCCCAGTCTGAATTGTTTTATTTATTGAAGCCTGAGAGTATTGAGTTTCCTAATCTCGCCAGCTCATGGACGGACACTCGTTTAAGTGGCTTTCCCACAAATTTCTATTTTCTCCAATTAAGTAATTTTTTCAAATTATGCTAAGTGAGTTTGGGTTAATTGAGCTGACGCAGATGGACAGTGATGCGGGGGTGGTGTTCCCCCAGATGCTAAAAAACCATCTCAGTTCTCTCGGATCGGAACTGGGGACCCCGAGTTTCTTGAACTCTGATGAACTGCATTTAACACTTTGTAAACTCGAATCCGAAGGGTAGAAGAACAAATGCTGGAACTGGAACTTGACTTGCAAATGAAATTGAACTCAATTATATGTGATTAAGCGGCAGACAAGCATAAATCCCACTTTCCGCATCGGAAGAGGGGGATTCTGTAGACCTTTGTCTGAACACACACAATTTTCGGTTGCCCATGTGGGTGCACATACTAATTAGTTCCCACACACTCAGGTAAATAATTAGATTCAAATTCGGTTTCGGTTTCTGTTACTGTTTCATTTTTAGTTCAAGTTCTGAGTCATTGAACCTGCGTTTGAAATTTTATGATTATTTCATGACTTTAACTGAGATGTTCTCCGTACAAATCGCAATTTTAAGGGGCGGTTATGACTTTCTATATTAAGTAAAATTTCTGGAAGCATTACTCACAGCGGTATTGATGACTTACAAAGGGTTGAACTGAAGTTACAAACAAAGTAAGCAAATAATATGCGGAAAGTTTAAATAATCTTATTTACTTTTTACTAGGAAATCAAACAATAAGTCATTAAAAAAATATGGAACAGTGTGTTACAAATATTTTAACAAAATAGTTTTATGTATTTTAAAATATTTCCCCAATTGAGTCATATTAAAAAAATATATTTTAAATATAATTGAAAGGTTTAAGCCTTGTTTTAATTTAAAAATAAATGTATAATACTGAATCTTGCTGGAAATATAATATAAATAACTTAGAGTTCTGCCTATAAATTGGCATTTAAATTATAAGAGAAACCCTTTTAAATAAATAATAATAAAATCATTAAAGCATTGGCTTCTGAGTCATAGAATAAGACGTTTTTTAAATATATTTGTAACAACAATAATAATTTAATTTAAGATGCTATCTCCATTAACAATCGAACTTTTAAAAATGGGAATTTTATTTTTAAATTCTAACGATCTCTTGAAGGAATAATTTTACAGTGCTTTCTATCTCTTTCCACATAATTAATGATGGTTAATTAGTTATTAATAAAGAAATACTATTCCCCCGATTAAATAAAAACAACAATATGTTTTTGGCATGTTGCTTGGGATAAACTTCTATCCTTCTTTTTATTACAAATTTAAATGTAAACCGAGTGTAACCAACTAAGGATCCTTGAGCGTCGGAAATGGAAATGGAAAATGCTACAAGGAGTGTAGGGTATTACAAGCTACAAGTAGTTAAGATCTATGCCAGCAGGCGGGCGACGCCGAAGAAGAGCAGGATGGCTCCGGCCACGGGGGCCAAGGAGGAGGAGCCGTTGCACTCGTCCTTGGTGCAGACATCGCAGCCCAGCTGCTTGACGAAGGGCAGCGAGGGATCCGACTGGCAGCCACTCTGGATATTGTTGATGTCGCCGAAATAGCAGGACCTCACGATCTGCGGATGTCCGGCCACTGTTGAAATAAAAATAAATATATATTAATATTAATACTAAACAAAGCAAATTAAGAGCAACTTGTTTGTGGGGATGAGCAACTGGGCAAACAGCTTTCGCTGGCGGCAATTACTAAATGAACCGATTGTTCCCCTAAAGCCGGGCACTTGTTAATTGTTTACTTCAGTTCATTTTGTATTTATTTCTTTATGACTCCCACTGTACCCAATTGCTCTGGTAAACAGTGGCTAACAATTGGTTCCACCCAAAGGCTTAAAAAACAAAAACTTTAAAGCGGCAAATTATAGCTGTCTGTGTGTTTTTAGTGATCTCATCTTTGAAGTTGAAATTCGCCAATTGATTGGTTTGCAATAAATTAATTTATAAACTATGGCTTACCCTAACGATCGTTATATTTATGAGAAATATTTCAAAGCTTATTGATTTACAAATTCAAATAAATATGTAAATTTGTGAAAAGATTGCGGCATTCAATCTCCATCTCGTCACCGCTATTATTATTTTCTAACCAACCGGAATTAAGCTGCTACTTCGATGTAATTACGCGAAAATAAGTCGCAAAGAAACGTGATGAGAAATCACGTCGAAAGGGGGGAAAAAGGTAACATCGCAGAAACAGAGACGATAGTAAAATATTCACACATGACATCAGAGTTTGAATACATAACCCATTTCCTGCGATGATCTCAGGGGTCGTCGTGTTTTTCAGGGTCTGAATTTTGACACATAAAAAGTGACAAAAAAGGCTAACCAAAGTCGAACTTTACCTATGAAAGTTATTTTAATTCATCTCCGTTGTATAAAAAATTTTTAATGAACTTTTCATAGTCCAAGTTCAAAGTGTAATTTTCTTTTAAAAGTTGTTTTAAATTTTCGGCGAGAATATTTTTGCCGTTTTAAATAAGCTTTTTAAAGTAAAAACTTGGGTCTTCATATTTTTTGATTATCTACTTTCTATATATATTTTTTCTATGTGTATTAGGGTCTAGGGCCTTACCACTCTCCAGGGTCTTCTTCATGCAGCCAGTGGCGTTGCGCAGGGGGAAGAAGTTCTGCAGGTAACGCGGGGGTCCGACACGGGAACAATCCAGCAGAAGATTGTCGTCAGCCTCAAATTTCAGACCGCATTTGGGCGATGTGAGAGATTCGCACTGATAGCACTTGATGGCATAAGCTGGGATTATTAATCAAATTATTATATTATTAGGATTACACAGGTCTGCATGGTTTTGTTGTTGGAAAACGATATATCATTTCTAAAGTAATT
>JAEIHY010019982.1:0-41883 GCA_018904565.1 Drosophila tsacasi | reverse complement strand
TCCCCCTGAAAGACCAACCCCCCCGAAAATAATTACTACGAAAATCAATGGGCAAAAAAATTGGCAAGAGCGGAAGTACAAGAGACAAAGGCGCAAAATCAGCGAGCACTTTGAAAAATTCTTCATTTAAATAAATAAAATGAAGAACTTAAAGTCCTTATTATATATAAAGGAATAATATATGTCCCACCATTTTCATTGCTAAATATTGAATTCTTTAATGACAGGATTTCCTCCTACAAAATAATACAATTTTAAGTCACAACTCCGATTCTCAATTATTTTGCCCAGTGTAAGAAGCGCAAAAGTAGCGAAAATTGAGCGCAAACTCAAAGGAAATTCCAGCCGAAAGGAAAGCGGAAGAGAACCAAAAGCGGAAGTAACGCCGAAAAGAGGAAGCCAAAGCGCAAATGCCGATGAAAGTAAGTGCCAAAAAGGGACGATGACATGACGAGCTTCTACTATGTGTGTGTGAGCTTGGAGTATCTGTATGGGTGTGCTTGTTTGTGTGTGTGTGTCTACCGCGTGAGTTTGCACAACATTTTGCTACCCTTGGTTGCGAACTCCAACCCCCAACTTTCAACGCGGCTGCTGCTTCTGCTGCTGCTGTCTATGTCTGAGGCATATCGATTTTTTCGCCTTCCACGGGGTTTTCCTCGTTATTTTCCTCGCTGCTCCTTTTTACTATTTTTTTTTTTGCCCGTGCGCTTTTCCTTCTGGGCGCGTCTCCCAGGAAACGCTTTTCATTCGCGTCGAAAAGTTGCCTTGTTTTGATTTCTATTTTTAGCGGGGCGGCCATGTCAATGAACCTCAACGATTGCAATTTGTTAATCAGCGTGGTTTAATTACCTTTGCAAGTCTTTTCACAGTCAGAAAGGAAAGTGGAAAATTCGGAGGGGAAAATAAAGGAATTAAAAGGGCTTAAAAACGCAAAAAAAAATATCCTAATCGGGAGAAATTTAAAGAAACAAATGGGGAAGGTTTTATGAATTGTAATTAATTATGTATAAAGGAAGTACATTTTCTACAGACTTTCAAGTAATTAATTTTCTAAATATAAAATAAGGGAAAGTTTTTAGATAAATGCATAAATAGAATACATATTACTACCAACTTTTGAGAGCACTTAACAGACACAATAGCTGCCTTAAAAGCAGACAACACTTTTAAATTAGACCACAAAAAGGGGAAAAATAAATAAGAAAAAGTAGACAATTGCAGCAAGAAAAAATTTGTAAAAAGTCTACAAAAGTATCAAAAACTTAGTCACTTTTGTCTTTAAGTGGCAGCTTCCGCTGTAGACAAGAAGTTTTCCATTTTGTCGCCCCGCCAAAAGAAAATTGCATAACAAAGGGAAAACAGCGAGGAAAAGTGGCGAAATCCAGGGCAGAGTCAGGAACACAATTGTTGCAACACACAAATGAGGAGGAAAAATACAAGAACAAAAAAAAACAGAAAAGAAAAATAATAAAGTTTCTCATCAGAGGAAAAGTGGAGACGGGCCCAGGACGTGGATGCAACGTCATGGCAGCGCGTGCGAAAGTAAAAAGGACTCGCAGCGCGAGCAAGGAATGGAGCTGGGAAAAAAAGGGAAACCCTCCTTGGCACAAAGAAATCTCGGGGATCCCGTGTCTGGGACTCTGGGACCTCAAACTCCGTCAGCTAAACGTTTTCCGCTGTCTGTGTTAGCCGCCGCTTTTCCCGGGAGTGTTTCCCCCTGTGCGTTGTCCCTGTATGTCCCTGTCTGTCTCTGTGTGTGGTGTGTCGGTGTTTGTACGAAGGTTGACATTATGAACTTGAAAGTTGTACATAAAAAAAGCGACAGCGGCAAAATTGTTATGAATGAATGCATGTGGGCGGTGCGGCAATGCGGTGGCACAGCCACGCCAGGTGTCCTGGCCACATGTACTCTCCGTTTCCATGACGCCCGCCAAGCGGTTGACGCTCCCTTTTTCCCATTTTCCCCCATTTTGCATATTTCGTTTTATTTTTTCGCCTTTTATTTGGTTTGCTTTCGGCCGGACGGGCATAAACAAATGTCAGCTGTTGGGCCGGCCATCAATTACGCATGCAATCGGCATAGCCACAAAAACACGATGGCAACGCCCCGACTATGAAATACCTGATAGTTATTGGTTCGTGTTGTTAAATAATATTTAAAATATAATGCTGATTCATTAATATTTTGCTGGATATTTAAAAACAATTCAAAAACTGCCTAAAAGTATGCAATGCTACCGTATTTTCATTAAAATTGTTCAGATATATGGCGTAAAGATATACCCCCCATAAAGAACGAGTAACGGGTATGAAAACAACGAGACTCGTGGGTTGAAACCAGGTCAAAACTATCAGCAAACAAAAATTCACCGAAGGGGGCGGGGAAAAGCGCGGTTAGAGTAGGCGTGGAATGTGGAAAGGCCGCGAAATCACAAAACAAAGCACCTGCCGATTGATTTCGCCTGGCCAGCGATGAATGAACAGACTGACTCGCATGCAACGCGTGCAGTGCCACAGATTCATTCACACATACATACATACATATATACGGGGGGGAGGCAGAGAGCATCACTCATACGCCGCGTGGTGCAGGCCATAAAAAAGAAGTTCGGCCATCGAAAGAGAAACGTTTTTTGGGCCAACGCGTTTTTTTCTTCTTTTTCCTTTTTTTATGTTGCGCTGCTCTGGAAATGCAACCGGCTCTTCGGCTGTGTGGATGCCTGACTCCCTGACTGCCTGACCTGGAACTGGCGTACTCCTCTCGACTGGTGGTGGTGCGAGTGCTCTTTGCCGGCGTCGCTGGGTCTGTGTCCCGCGCGCTAAAACCTTGTCCAATTTCCCGGCTGGCGAGGACATTTGCACTTTTATTTTCAGTCACACCACGGGGCAGTCTCGTCGGTGCCCAGTGCGTCGAAAGGGATGTGCAAGGCAACAGCGAAGGGGTTGTCCGGCACTCGGAGGGAAAATGCAATGTCCTTTTGGATAATAAAATACTAATAGTAATGGTTTAGAAGGATAATTTTTAAGTAGATTTGAACACATAAATATTGGAAACAGAATAACAAATTAATAGTTCAGCAGTTGTTTGGTTTTAAATTCAATACCTTTTTATTCCTTTGAGTATGAGAAGAACTCTTCTTAAAAATTCTTAAAAACGTATCTTACTATGTGATGATGGATAACATTTTTATCCTTAGTTTAAAAAAACTATATATTTTCCTGGATATTGGGCAAGTCGACTACAGCAAGCTGCATTTGGCTCATTGTTGCTTTGGCTTTGGCTTTGGCTTTGGCCAGACGCGAAATTTGAATTTTTATGCAGCGGCAGAGCAACAAGAGCAACAACAAGGAGAGCGTGCCGCAAAAGTTTGTCGACCTATATAAGCGCTGGAATCCGAATACCCTCTGGATCCTGCTCCTCCCTCTCTCGCCGTGCTGTGCCAGTGCCAGGATACGTGTAATGCAAGTTCAAAGCAGCAACACCAGCAGCAGGAGGCAGCAACTCCAACTATTTGGGGTCGTCACGTATTCGAAATGCAACAACCTGTTGTTGGGAAAAATCCAGAGTCAGAGCCAGGGCCAGAGTCAGAGTCAGAGTCAGAGCCAGTGCCAGACTTTCGGTAGCCGGGGTAGTTTAGCAGCAAAAGTTCTCCGGCGGCTCATTCTTGTTACCCTGCTGCAATATCCAAAGCAAAATCCTTGAGCAGTGAAAGTTGAAGTCGCTGAGACACGGCTGAGAGAACTTTTCTAATTGCAGGACAATCAATATTGAATTTTGGCAGAACAAAGGGGGGAAGAGCAGCCATAAGAAGTCAACCCCCTGGAGACCTTGTTCTGCGCACCCCACACCACAATTTGCCACCCTCTTGCCTTCCTTTTCACCCTGCTTACTTTATTTTCTATTCATTTGTACAATTACATGTGCACCGAGGAAAATATATTTTCAATTTATAAAAATTGGTTCAATAAGAGTTCAAAGATACTCGAAGAAATAGCTATAAACCGGAAATCAGTTTTCTTAGCACCCAAAAGTAGGCAATGATATAATCTTAAAGTAAGATTTCTCAGATTTTAAATATTTCAAAAAAAGTTAAAGCTATTGTTTTAAGCAGAAAATATTTATTTGGTGAGAATTTTTAAAAACGATGTATAACTATAAATATTAACAATTTTTTTGAAAATATAAAAGCAAAACAACTAATTTGGTACCCGAAAGTATGCATTGATCCTTTGTAAGAAAATTTAAAAGACAATTTATTATTACCTAAAAGCGTTCTAAGATATATTTTCATTCGTTAATTCATTCAATTACTATTAATAGTTAACATTAAATTAATAGTTAACATTTAAATTAATATGTTAAAGGTTTAAAAAAATCAATTAATATGATTAAATCGATTATTATATCAAATTTTACGCTCTGTGTGTATACTCATCCCTCGTCGTTTTCCGCAATGAAAAGAAGGTGCGGCTCAGGTTAGGAATTTTCCAAGGAATGTTTGTTGTGCGGGGGTGCCAAGGTGCACCCCTACACCGCCTTCGCCCCCCGCCCCCTTCATTTTGTCGACCAAAAAAAAGGGGGTTGACTGAGTGAAAATTCGGGGGGCGCTTTTAACAAACGATAGCAATTTAGAAGATGCCAGAGGTATGCAAATTTATTGCCGGAAATGTAATTTACAAAATACGCTGCAGGCAAAATGGAAACCAGCGACAGCGACGTTAACGTCGACAGCGGCGCCGGCAGCGACGCATTGAAAGCTGTTTTGCATTTGCTTTGTTTTCTTTTCTTATTTCCTCTCTTTTTTTGTTTGTCTTTTATTTTAGTTTTGTCATTTAAACTTTTTGGAGTGATGAGTGTTGAGGTTGGCCAACAAATCACAAAAAAAAAGGGTAAAACCTAGAAGAGAGCCTTGAAATTTAAGGAAGAGATGGAAAATCAAAAAAGTAAGGATCGCCGGGTTGAAAGAAAGGGGCGGCGATTAAGAAGAAGGGAGACGGCGGCTTACAGCGCTTTTACATTACACAAACAATCAATGCAACGCATGCGCAGGTCATCAAGAGACCTCAAGAGAGAGAGAGAGTGTGGCGGCGGCCCCCCTTCAAAGAGAGCAGCTGCATTAACTCTTCTGCTGTGGGGAAAGAAACGGGGATGCGGGAAGTGCAAGGAAGTCCCCAAATAGCGAAAACAACAACAAAAAGGGCAAGGCAAAATTAACAAAATAAGAAAATTGGCAATGCAAAGAAGAAGATGAGGGCGAGGAAGAACACAAAAATAAAGGGCCCCAAGTAAGGAGGCGAAGGATGAGTAGGCGGCGAAGAAGGAAGAGGACGGACAAGAGATGATGCTGCTTATGCAAAATGCGCAACGATAACAACAACAAAAACATAATGCAGACGAGACAACAAAGAAGACCAACAGAGACAGAAACACAGAAAGGTGGGACAGGGAGGAGGAGGTGGAGAAGAAGAAGGTGGAGAAGGCGAACGTAGATAAGAAGGAGTACAAGGAGCAGTCGAACCAAGAGTAGCTAATGCAGGAAGAAGAGGCGACGGGGCGTATGAGGCATATGAAGGAAAAGCCAAAAGGCAAAGCGCAAAAAGAACGCCAACGCCAAAATGCAGCGACTGCGACAGCAGCGACAGCGCAGTAGCTGGCCAGCACCAGCAAAGGGGGGAGGTGAAGGAGCAGACGAGGCAAAAGCAGCTGCTCGGCGACAATGCACAGTGGAGCCATATGCAGCAAAATATATTTTTGAAGTAATAAGAACAAAAAGCAATAATAAAACAAAGTCCTACGATAAAACTTTAGGAACCTATAGAAGAATAATGCAACCCTAAAAACTTTATGCAAACCGGTATGTTCCTTTCGCAATTCATTGCCTACTTTTTAGCGAATATCTAAAATATTCTCCAAAAAGAGTTCTGCCACAATCTAATGATCTTTTATCTTCCTATCCTAGTAAATGGTAGAACTGATATGGATTTATACGAAAAAATATGAACCTAAAATCATTTATTTTGATAAATTTATTTAAACTATTCTTTGAGATCACTACTATTATTTTTCTAACAAATTTACTTTATGAAAATTCCTTTCCTTCATCTTTATTGATCTCGAACTTGCGTTAATTGATCGCCCACGAACCTCACTGTGCAAGCTAAGAAAGTGCAAGAGCACGGACCTCCAGTAGTATTTGTGCAATTTGCTCTCATGTGTGTGTGCGTTGGCGGCGCAGGAGGCAGAGGCGACATGTTGCTGTTGTTGTTGTTGCTGCGCTCCCCCGAAAAGCCAGAAGAGCCTTGCTGCCTGTACTTTTCGCTTTTGGCATTTTGCGGCGATATTCGCGAAATGCGCGCACACTTGCACACGTGCAGAGAGACTACACACACACACACACATGGGCAGACAAAAGACGAAACAAAGTGCAAGACGCACACGAGAATAATTGAATTTTATTACATTGTTTGTAGAGGCACAACAATAACAAAAACAACAATAGCTGCAAGAGCAACAGAGAGGGCCAGAGTGTAAAAGAGCTTTGTGACTGTGTGTGTGTGCAGTCGCCCCAACTTGTGATTGTGTGTGCAGCAGCAACCACCAAGGCTATACACGCACACACAGACACTGAGCAGCAGATATTGCAGCGACGCGACAGCGACTCGAAGAGAATAATGACCCCAAAGGCTTGTCGATTGTTGTTGCCCCCTTGCTGTTGCTGTTGCTTTTGCTGCTTTTATTGCTATTTTCGCTCTCCAGCTCGCTCTCTCTTTCCCTCTCTCTGTGTGAGTGTTGCAGTTTTGTTGTTGTTATTGCTGGCAGCCGAGCAAGGCAGCAGCAGCAGTGAGAATAAGAAGAAGCAGTCGCAGCGACAGCGAGCGGAAGAAGCAGAAGAAGCCGGCATATGCTGCGGCTGAAAACACACACACACACACAAGCGGACACCCCAAAACACACCCACTCCCCCTCAATTGCCACCCCCTCAGCGCCCAACTAACCCCCTTTCACCGCTCTTCGCTTGCAACTGCAGAAAAGAGGTCGATGATGGTGGCCAGCACTGCGAGAAAAAATCTCTCAGGGAATTTATTTGATCAAGCACCTTATATTTTTATCGACTAATTGATCCTTCGGAATTTATCAGTTAAATGATAACAAAAAGCTTCATTTATCTTAGAGATTTGTGTGCCTTTTTTTTACTGTGTGCATATTTCTGACAGTCTCGGCTCGTGAAAGGCGTAGACACAGGCCCAAAAGAGGAGATGGACCAAAACGAGAGGTTTCGAGGGGATTTTTAAAAAGGGATTTTAGGGCGGTTTGAGGGGAATTTAGGGGGAGTTTCAAAAGGGGGCCGTCGAAGCAGAAGGTTAGAACGCAGCCCAGCTAAAATGGAGACTGCGAAAAAAGGAAAAGCTAGGAGCAAACTAAAATACTTATGAGGCAGCATCAACGAAGACAACAAAATCGAACAAAAAAAAAGAACAAAACACAAAAATACCACAAAGGAAAAGCACCAACAAAAAAATTAAGAAAAATAAATGCAGAAGACGAAAAGGAAAATGCAAAGGCAGCAGCGAGAGGAAAAACAAAATCCAAGTCAAAATAAATAAATGCAAGACAACAGCTGCCTTTTGTGACTGTGTGTCTGCGCTGGCTAGGAAAGCATTTTCCAGGCCCTCAACTTTTTCCGTTTAACTTTTGCAAAATAATAATAATAATAATAATAATAATAAAAAATAGAATGTGCAAAAAGGCAGGCAAAATAATAAAACAAAATTGAAATTTGTAATGAAGCCACTTTTTTACCCCACGCACATAAAGGAACTAACAATAGGGAGCAAATTACTAGGACTTGTAAAATTCAATAAATGTTTTATAAAAATAGGAAATATTTTCGTTTGAATAGAATAAGATGTGATAATTTTTTATTTATTTATATATTTATTTATAAATTATTTATTACATTTAATTTTTTTTTATTTGTAATTATTTGTTTTTGTATATGCAATTATAATAATTTCCTATATAAATCGGTTTCCACTGCATCTGTTTATAAATAGTTTCAAGTTTCTGATATCTATAATATATTTATATACCAGTATTTCCTTTATGGAAAAGTAAATATTATTATATGTATATTAATTCATAATGTTGCGTATAATGGGACGAAAGAATTATACTAAAACTATCGTCCTATTATTCTGCACGCAGCTGTAGTTGTATCTGTGCGAGGGGGCGGAAATAGCCAGCAGGAAGAGCATAGAGGGGGGGCGGGGGCTGTGGGTGGGTGGCATGGCTTAATGGGTGGCATGAAATATTGCCGGCTAAAGTTTTTCTCTTTTTTCTCACAAAATGAGTCGAGTTGCGTGGCAAAAGAGCAAAAGCAAAACAAAAGTAGAGATAGAAGCGAAAGGGACAAAGAGCAACTGGGAAGTTGCAAGCTGTTAAGGGGAATGGCAATTCAAGGAAACCAATTTAAATTGAGTTTGATCATCGTCGTCGTTGTCGTCCCAGCTGCCATAACGATATATATAGTATATGCTTTATCCCAAACCCAAATCAATATAAATGGCAACAGATAAACACCCAACCGCTTCGGAGTTCCATCGTTAATTCAAACTCACTCGATCTTGATTCCGGGCGGGAACCTAAAGTTTGCCAATTGGAATGAATTCTATGTTCCGTGTAAATAAGTAATTCGGCAATTTCTATGAATTTTCTATTTTAACTCAATTGATTTCAATTTATTTTTATGGAGAGATTTTTATAGGAAGTGTTACTTTTTTGAGGAAGTTTAAAATAAATAATGGGCCTGTATTTCCAACTTTATATTTAACAAAAACAAATAAGACCTAAAACTAAAAACCATTAGTTTAGAAGACAGCTGATCCGTTAAATATTATATAAAGCGGATTTAAGGAAGTAAATATCATGTATCTTATATTTAAGTAAAAATTATTGCCAGACCTAATTTTCTTATCTTTGAAACCCGATTCCTTGGCAATTTGTAGCTCCAAAATCCAATCATCATCAAAGGAAGTTTCCAGCCTATCTTGATTTAAATTTCCCCCCGTATTTTATTTACTTTATACACCTCCTGATTTTCCTCCCATTTACCTCTCCCCTGGCTTTATCTAATCGATCTAATTTTCCTGCTTTTCTTTCGTTTCGTTTCAGGTGAGTAATCAGCTTTTACAGCAATGTTTTTGCCAAAAAAAAAAAAAAGTTCGGGAAATACGCGCAGTAAGTGGCCTAAAAATATGCAACAAAGGTGTGCAAAGATCACTAATCTTAAGAAGTGTTTTCTTTTTTTTTTTTGAAATAAATTGAAAAGAATTTTTTGTTGGGGGCGGGTTGGGAATTTCCCTCCCGTTTTCGTTTTCAGTTTTTGTTTTCTTTTCGGTCGTTCCCCGCTCGGCTTCTTCGTACTCCTCCTTCTCTCCCTTTTTTTGTGCCTTTTTCGGTTTACCGCAGTTATTTTTTACTGCCTTTTTTCCGTAGCAACACAAGCACACACACACACACACGCACACATAGGGAAATACGAAGACGCTAACGCTGACGCTGACGCCGGCAGCGCAGTCGTGGCAAGCCGGCGAGAGCAAGCGACAGCAGAGAGCTCCACAATGGCGGCAAACACGTTTTTTGTTGCTGCCCTCTTCGGCTTTCTCTCTCGCATGCGCTCTCTCCACACTCACACTCGCGCGCCGCGCTCTCCCACAGACCCCACACACACACACAAACGCACACAGTCGCGCAAGACGAACGTCGCTGCCGCCGTCGCCGTCGTATCTGTATCTTTTACGCTGCTTACACTCCACGTTCAGATTCAGATTCATTCTGTAAACGCGATTCCTCGAGGACGTAACGTGAAACGTCGGTTTTTGCCCGGTGTTTTTCTCGCCCCGGTTCAGAGCAGAGCAGAGCAGCTACTCAAACGGTTACCACCACCCCCCGTAAGCGGCCGCCCCTCGCCATCCCGCGTGCATTGTGTGTGTGCATCTCAAAGATACAACAAGCTACAAGATACGACAGTATCTGCAAGATAAATACAAGAAACGAGGGCTTACAAATTGCAAGAAAATCAATTTAAAAAATTTAATTAATAAATATATTCAAGGAAATTGGAAATTCCGGCTGCCCGAAAATAATGCATATTTAATCGCAGTGTATGTGTGTGTGTGCGCGTAAATTCTTTAACTAAAATTGATTGTTTATTTCCGTTTCGAGCACACGAATAACAGGGAGATAACAAACACAAGCAACTAAATGAAATTTGGGGCAGTTGCCAATTGAAAAATGTGATTTCGTTATCAACAACAACAACATAACAGCAGCAACAACAACAAAACATAATAAAAATAGGAAAAAGAAAGAATCAAGAGAGGTAGGAATAAATAATTCAAGTAACACACACACTGAGGAGATCGAAATAAATACAAATTAATTTACGCGCGCTTCGAAATCGTATTCAAAATGTCATTCCAAGTGCACGAAAAAACCACAACAACATCAGCGGCCACAACAGCGACAACAGCAACAGCAATAAATAAATGAAGGAAAATAATAACAAAAGAAAAAAAACAAGAAAATTGTTCAACAATACACACTAAAGTTAATAATAATTATTGTGTAAATAGCATTCAAACATAAACAATTTAATTGTTTAATTGTGTGTTTTTTGCCGCAGCAGAAAAGATCAATAAATAAAATTTAATTATACCGTACATATAAATATTCAATGAATACGTAGTAGGATAATAATAATAATAATAACAACAAATCTGATAATTCCGTGCAATCTATTTCTAAAATAACAAAACACAATAACAACAGCCATAAAAATAAAGTATATATTAATAACTCAAGAACGCAAACCCGATAAGAGCAAAAGAATCAAATTGAATCGCAAAACTCAAACGCAAAACGCAAATCCAAATCGTTAAATCCAACCTAGACTTGCCATATACCATACTTAATAGATGTATATATATCCCCACCAAGATATATGATACTCCAGCAGCTTTAACAAACAGAAAACGTGATAAAAAGTAAGTGATCTTTGCTAGCGATTTTGGGTTATTAAAATCGGATTCAGAATACGACACTCACATCAATCATGGTGGGATTTTCCTTGGTTCTTTATTATTATTATTATTTTTTTTTTTACCTCTCTGGGACTTAAGTGAACTTATGTAGATTATTATTGATCGAATTTCCCACCCCTTAAACCGTAGCAAAGGAAATAACAAATAGACGAAAGGCAGGGAAGGAGGACAAACAACCCTTGAAAATAGTTGAGAAATTCGAATCGAATGGAAGCAAGGAATTTAATTTTAACTTTTTTAATTAAAACTTGCTTGAAATTATAATAATAACCAGAAAAATAAGAAACGAAGTGAGGAAAAAACTTCTGGCTTTGGAATGGAAGAAAAACATTTATTTTATGTTTGCAGAGAGTAAGGTGAAGGTAGTTAAGAAAATTACCTGTGCAGATAGCTAAGGAAATAGAAAACTAAAAGGCTTACTAAAGTATTTACTTCTTTCTAAATTAAATCTGGAATATATTAAGGAAATTCAATTAATTTTGTATGTATTTCTCAGCATCATGTACTTAAAACTTTAACCAATTAAAACTAATCGAAAATCAAGAAAATAAACCCGAAATTCATTGCCCTGAGAATATCAAAAGTCATGGCAGGTCGTGACAATGGTTTTTTCTTATTTTTGTGGATGATCGAAACGAATCCCGAACGAAAGCCCGGCTCTTCTGGGATGTCGAAGGTTGTGATCCCACCAGAGACTCTGATTTCTGAACTTCGATATTCGATTTCTTGGATTTTCAGCTGCTGCTGACTAACAACCATCATCTGGGAAATAACATTCTGTCTGTCATGGCAGACTCGCTGAATGGGGCAACTTCAATCACTCAGAGACGACGACGTCCACGATATAATCAATAAATGTACTCGAGTGAACAAACAAATCAAAGAAGTGAAATAACAACAACTTTTTTGCATTAAAATCAAAGCGTAACGAAACGAAATTGAATCGAAGACAAGAGATAAATGACAAAAGAAATCGAGAGAATAAAAAATAAAAAAGAAAACGTTCTCCGGCATTGATTACACTTGCAAAAATCGCCACAAAAGAGTGCTGACATCCGGGAGAACCATTTTGAAGAATAAATATATACTAGATATATATCTATATATGAATCGTATAGAGAAACGTTAGCCCCATCCTTTTGGCTTTGCCATTAATAATTCATTTACTTAAAGCGAACCAAAGCATGCAATTCCTACATTTTTAATGAATTAATTAAGTTTCCCGCTCGCAAAGCGAGTGGCCAAAAAAAAAGAGCGGCACAGATCCCGCCAGATACACTTTGTGTTACTTTGAAGCTTTGTATCTGCACATCGCATGACGTCGATGAGGCATGCACCGCGCGAAAATGCGCGTTGCTGCAACATAGCCGCAACAGAGCGGGAAATTGGATTTTCCAAGGGAACAGAGGAGTGGCGGAAGATGAGTTGGGAAATGGGGATTACATGGTGGGGAAATATTTCGTAAATTAGATAGTGCTTGCAGCACACTATTTCTTCTTTAATAAATATAATACTTAAATGAACAATTTTATTAATAAAACATATCTTTATTAACATCTCCGCTTCAATAAGTAAAGAAATCCACTTTATTCACTTCCATTAACTCAATTGCTCATTAATTTCCTAACCTTGAGGTCTTTGTTACTTCCAATATATAATTATAAACGAAAGATAAAACGAATAATGTTCAGATACGTTTTATAACCTGAAATTAGATGGAAAAACCACTCAACGTTTACAAGTTATAAACTTTATAAGTTATAAACGTTGAAAAGTTTCCGTAAACAATAAAGATTATTGTTATATGGTTATTTTTTATTAATAAACTCTTTATGAAATGGGAAAACTTTTAGAGATTATGAGGCAAAGTATATAAAACATTTTCTAATGAATTTTTCTTGTTTTAAATATGAAACTTGAAATAAAAACTTAGTTTATCTAATCCTATAGAGTTTATTTAAGAGTAAGAAGAAGCCAAGAATTATTTGTTCGAAAATCCTTTGGATCTTTTTGGAATTTCTTCAATCTCCTGTTGTTTCACAGATCCAAATCTGATAAATTCCTAAAAAAAAAGAACTTTTGTTGTGGAAGATCAGATTTCCCAAAGCAACGAAGAGAAATTGCAACAAAGTTGCAGTTGCAAATACAAATAAACTTTGTGTGCGCTTTTTTGGGGGACGTAAGTCTAATGCAAAATGGCCGAAAAGGAAAACAGAACCCACAGAGAAAGAGGAAAATACAGTGCGACAACAACAAAGGGAAAGCAAAGAAATATTGTGCCAGAGATGTGAATTTTTCTTTTTCAGTTTCTTACTTTTTTTTACGATTTGTTTCGTTCTTATGTCTTTTGGCGAATTCTCCAGACGAAAGAAACACTCAGAATGGCAAACATGTGGTCTCTCCTTTTCTCCCATTCCATCTTTCTCTCTCGCTCGCTTTTTTCGCGAAACTATCTGCGAATATAAGGTCGCATGTGTGTGTTCGAGTATCTGTGTGTGAGAGCGAAGCGCAGACAATTAGTTTTATTATGCTTTGTTGCCGAGCTTCGCTGAAATGGCACGACATAAAAAACACTACGAAAAAAAAAGGAGGAAGAAGGAGAGAAGCACAAAAACAAGCAACAAACGTAAGAGATAAAATAACGAGATCGCGTGGTTTATATATACATTTATATGATGTGCATCGTCGCGATACATTTACTATGTTGGATTGCACTAATTTTGCGATGGCCGAGAGCCAAATGTGCAAAAAGTAACATGAAATAAATGTAGAAAAATACAAAGATCCCCCTAAACATTCCAAGTCTTACATAGATAAAGGAATTTTAGACTACAAATTATGCGATATAATGGGTTAATAAATCACAGGAAGGCAGGATTAAATTCAATTTATGGCTTAAATATTTTTCTAAAACAAAATAATATAGAAAATTCACAGAAAACATTATACAAAGTGCTAAACTTACACAAATAATAACTTGAGAAAAGAACTAAAGAAAGTTTACAAACAAATCTAAATATAAACTAGGTATAATCACCTCTATAAACAAAACTAAACCTCAAAGATACCAAAGAAAGTTTACAAGAAAAACTACAAGATACAAAGTACAAGATACGAAATACCTTAAAAACAGAAATAAACAGGCTTTCAAATGGCGAAAATTACACCATATACCCGTTTGTACGGAGCTAAGCGTGCAAGTGAGATAGAAAGGCCAGAATTACAATTATGCAGGGCAGGCAACCATAAATATTAATTTATTAGCGTTGCGCAAATTTATCTGCGCAATTTAATTTTTTTGCGCTACACTCATACGCACACACACACACAGAACAACAACAAAAGCAGGAAGAAAGTAATGTTTGTATTTATTTGGTCGACAAAGTGATGCCCTGTTTTATGTGACATTTTTTTACAAATTATGAGATTTTTAAGGATTTATATAAGAACGTAATTATAAATATGTAATTTTATTAAATATTTATAGTGGATATAAGAAAGTTATTATTATTATTTAAATATTTAAGAAAGTTATAAATATTTAACTTTATGTAAAACATAAATATTTCAATATTTTCGCAGAATATAATTATACAAATATTCATTTAATAATATCTTAAATATTTAAAAAATCATTTAATTACTGCCAAAAGCTTTATACAAAACTTTGTATTTCAAGAGTAAAAGAATTTAATTAGAAAACAAGTCCAAAAATTCGGTTCGTTTCCTTCTTATTATACAAATTTTATACTTACAAATAAAAAGTCTTTTGGCAATTATACACAAATAACTTCAATTTAAATCCTGGATTTACCTATTTTTTATTTTTCTTATACTAAGAATCTTATGATATACTTATAAAATGCTTTTATTTTAAATATTCATCCGTAAAAAATGCATTGCAAATTATATAATACTAGTGGCTTATTAACTACACTTCTATTAACTTATTTTATTTATTCCCTTAACTATTAACTTCCTTTAATACTATGCAAAATACCATGCTTATCAAATTAAATTTAAACATTTTCGTACTGAAAATTAAAATATTTTTGCCATTTATTTTCAAACCCTTATCAGCTGTCTCAGACGCTTGATGGGGTCTGATATGCCCCTATTTTAATGGCTCATAGGAAAAAAAAGCATCTTAAATAGTCTCGTATTTATGCGTGGCGGCATTTTTGGCCGCGGCTCAAGTTGCGAACAAAAGCAAAAGGATAACTTATAGTGAGTGGTTTTCCTTTTTTTTTTTTGCAAAAAGGGGAAATGTGCGGCTCACATGTGTGTGTGCGAGAGCGAGTGGCATAACAAAGATTAATGACCAGGCAAAGGCAAGGGCTGCAGCTTTGGCACATCGCACACACTCACACACACTAACAACAACAAAAGGCAATAAAAACATAATAAATTACCATATCAAGTATACGCCCGGGTCGCCTCCCTTGCATTTCCGCGTGTCTCGGTGAATTTATTTGCCTGAAATAGGCGCTACCTTGAGCATCCTCAAGACCAGCTCAGCTCTGCTCTGCTCTGCTCTCATCTCTCCGAAGAGAGAACAAAACTTTTCCCCCACATGATTTATGCAATTCAATTCATAAAAGTTGCTTTCTCTCTACCTTAGTTTTTTCTACCATTCCGCATTTGTACTTTGCCTGCCACGCCCCGAAACGCCTTCAATTTGTGATGCTTTCTTCTCTTCTCCCAGGCACAATTCGTTGTCATTTNGTTCTTTGAGGAAAAAGAAGGAACAAAAAACTTTTCCCAAACTGTCATAAATTTTTTTTTTTTCCTTCCACATAAGAAACTTTTGAGTAGGGAAAAACTTTAGCCAGCTTATAAATCCATGTAAAAGTTTTGCATACACACGCAATTTCTCAACTTTTGTACGTTGTACGCAAAAATATACATAGCTGCAAACAATTATGAGAGCAAAAACAAATTTTGGCAATCAAGAATCACATGTCCTCCTAGGAATTCTCTCATTAATATATATATATATATATATCTTGAAGGAGTTTCAAAGTATGTGAGAGCCAAGGTTATCTTACCCCTCGGGCAGTGGTGTTTTTGTTCTAATCGAAATTCCTTATCAACCCTTTTTTTCATATATACCGACAACTGTCTTCGGGGTCCCTCTACCCTCATTAATCTCAGGTATTGCAGCTGCTTCGAGAGAAGGGAATATCTCTTTTTTTCTATTCCCCTTCCCCTGGGCCACGGTCCATAAATCCCTAGTTGAGTGCAAGAGTCTTTGGGATGTTGTGTGTAATCTAAATTGATTGGCTGTGGGATAAATAGGTGCGCTCATTTCGAATTTTAATTTTAATTTTAATTACTTCATTATACACAGTCTGAGTAGAATTAATGGGCGATTATTACGGTTAGATACATTCCCACAGCCATATAATATTGGAATTATGTATGGTTTGGGTTTAACAAACCTAGAAAGCTAATTTCTTTTTTATTTGTAGTACTCTTACTATGAATTCCCTCAAAACTAATAACACAAACTAATTTTTTTTTTTTATTTTAACCAAATTAAATCTAGTATACAAATACTAAACCTAATAAATTTCTTAATGAGTACTAGCTGCTAAGGCCTACGACTCGAAACACAAACTAAAAATAAGCTAAATATTTAAGTTCTTAGCCCGAATTAGGCAACATAAATAAAAGGAAATTAAGCAAACAATAATGACAAACAATAAAGCATTAACAAGCTCTAACCAAACAATTTCATTCAACAAATACAGACACACACAAAAATCCAAATTAAATGGGTGAAATTCGAGGGAGAGAAAACAAAATAAATACTTTTACAAACAATATAAGTTGTTTGATCAACGAATTGAATACCACAAAAAAGTTAACACAGTCGCACACACAAAAGCCGAAATTGATCAAACAAATATGAAACGAAACTCCAAGAAAATTACATAAACTAAATAACGAAAAAGTTAAGAGTGGCAATCAATGAAAAAATGGAAGAGAAAAATAAAACCAAAAAGAAAACTCCAACAATGACAATGCCTGACATTTGAGTAGATGAGCAAAAGTTTTTATTTTTTCGCCTTTGCCTTTCTCCTTTTTCTTGTTGCCAAATTTTCATTACAAAATAGCCATTTTTTATGCATTTTTTCCGGCATTAAATTAAATTTATACATAAATTAAAGTTAACATCGTGCAGATCATTAGAGGCAGCAACACCAACACCACTGAGAAATAAAAACAAAAATAAACCCAATGTGAGAAAGGCAGCTGCATGTTGCAGTTGCAGCTAACAAGTAACAAGAGAAAAAAATGCTGTTGCATGTCTGGGCTAAAAGAAAATGCAGGAAATGTACACGAAATTGATGAAATTTTGTAAATAACTAATTTCGAAAAATTGTTAAGATGGGAATGATTGGGTGGAAATATTTTTAAATGAGTTTTGAACAACTTGTAAGTAGTAGTTGGGAAATAATTACAGAAAACGAAAATTTGATATGTAGAAACGCATGTATTTTAAAGATTATTATTCTTAGATTTGTAGCTATTTGTATTATATAAACGAACCATAATTTATACATTTACAGTAATCAACCTTGATGGCCTGACATTATTTGTGATTGATTGTTGTTGCTCATTGCTTTCTTTTATTTATTATATCGAATAAAGTATAATACATATCTAAAATTCAATTGTATATTAAATACAAGGAAAAGACTCAAACTTAAACTATAAATATACTTTGACAAAAATCCAAGAAAATATATATGCAGACGACAGCTGACCAAAGCCATTTAGCCTTTTAAATAATGCTCATTAGGACATTGGCGTATTCAATTAGCATTCAAAAGCAATTCCAACAATGTTGGCTTTTTGTGTGTCTATTATTGAGACAGAAATTGTTGCATTCCTTATTAAAATTTGCTTTCAGATTTGAAAATAAATTTCTTGGCAAAACAAAATTTGCGCAATTTTCGCAAACTAATTTTAGAAAGGGGAAATTTGATAAATACAAAAATATACTCAAGTATATTATACGCTTGGCATTTACAACTTTCACAATATAATAGCATTTATCTAATGCCGAATATAAATCATTGTAATGAGCTGATAGGAGAGACGGGCGAGCATGACCCACACACAAACAAACTCATAAATAATGCGATAGTTGAAAAAACAAGAAAAAAAGAGACTACACTATACTATATAATATGTGTGTGTATCAAGGTTCTGGCAGATAAACCCACTCACACATGTGGAAAGTACTTACTCGAGGCCGTAAATCAACTGCTTAAGTTCCCAAGACATAATAGAAACTTTTTTGTATTCTTTTTGTATTATTTTTTAGTTTTTTTTGAGACGAAACGAAACGAAACCAGGTTGGCATAGTTTAGATCAAATATTTAGGTTCAGTTTTGCATTTAATTTTTGTCCGCTTTTCGCTCGGCTCAAGGAAGCCGCGGCCAGATGTATCTAAGTATCTCAATGTAGAAAGTTGTCGCAACCAGTTTAGCAGTAGGTTTTCGTGGAGGGGGCCTCAAAACTGTCACGCATGGATTTATGCTACACGTTTACTATATTTACATTTAATATAACTTTTTTTTCCTTTCTGCCTTGACAAATGTCTATAACCTAGAGTTAAATGCATATATATGTAATATCTGTAAATATATATCTCTATTTGTTGCAACTGTAATCGAAAGAAAACAATTTTGCAATGTAATCTAGGACATCATCATAAATTACAGCAATTTCGAGCAACCATTTTTCCAATGTTGCTTCCTCTTTGCTTTGAGACCATTATGGCCACAAACCAAGTTGTATATATATTTCTCTACATCTGTATATCAGGGTAGATATATATATATATATATATATAGTAAGTGCGGATGATTCATGTGTACGTAACAGACAACGGGCAAAGTAAAGCCTTAATAGGTAATTATTTAAAATTTATTACACTGCCTTTTGGTTATTATGGCCAACAATTTGGCCCAGTGGACCTTATACAGACACAGGACTTAATGCTCCACTAAGAGAGCCAAACTTGGTTAATACTTGCCATTAAAAAAATGTCCCAGAGTCTGCCAGCAAACTTAAATAAATAATTAAAAAACTCCTATATTTATTAAACAGAGAAAAGAGTCCTAATCTTCATTGGGAATTCACCCCAGATAAAGCAGTTTTGTAGTTTTAAAGTTATTTAATTTCACCATAACTTGATCAAGTAAATAAACAATTTCGTAAGGGTACATATTAAACCAATAAATCAGATAAGAAAATATTCAAAAATAAGTAATACAAATAACCTAATCTTTATTAAAAACCATAGAGATAAAAAAAAACGAAATCAATTTCTAAAGATAACCCTGTTCTTTTCCTTTCCTGGTTATTAAAAGCTACGTAATGCTCAATTTTTAAATTGCCAGAACCAATAAATCAGATAAGAAAATATTCTTTATCTTCAAGATAGCACAGCCGATAAACTAGTCTTTATAAAGAAGTAAAAAACTCATACAAATTACCCATGAATAAGAGTGAGTCATGGCCAATTAGCTCCTCAATGAGTTGAAAGTACAAATTCCGGCTAACCATGAGTTCGGGGAATACAAAAAACATCAAAAAAATCCACAAAATAAATTCAAATTCAATTAATTTCGATTTTATTCCAGCAAACTTCTTAGTTTTCAGTTACCTCTTTTTTCTCTGTGCCAACAAACAGAGTTCACTTGAGTTTAAGTGCATTTTACCATCTTTATTTGCACTCTGGTATTTGTTTTGTTGTGCTGTGTGTTGTGTGTATATCTTAGACTTTTGCCCATTATACACCGACACTTTTTCATATCCTGTCTGGGGGCTCTTAGTCTGGGCTTGAGTTCAGAGTAACCCCTCGCCCTGGATCCCCACTTTTGATGTGAGAAATGCGGCTCCATGACTTGGCTAAAAACCGAAAAAGCGTGCAAAAGCAAAAAAGCCAACTAAACTGGGGGTATGCAAAGGGGAGAATAGGAGGGGAAAACAGGGGAAAAGTGTGGAAAAAGGGGGGAACAAGAGAGGTATAAGAAAAGAAGAAAAATAAGGCTTGGAAAAAGGCACAAGAATAGTGCACAAACAATGCCAAAAGCGCTAACAAGCAGATCTCAGATCTCTCTTCCCCTGGTTCTCTCCTCTCTTTTCCACAATTTGTCATCGGTTTTGACCATGAATCGGGTCAGGTGTCAATAAAAAAAAAACCCACAAAAACGCGACTAGGAAAAATCTAGAAAAAGTGGAAAACTTGCTTTCGAGTTACACTTTGTATCTTATGCATCCTGCCAGCTACTTTAATGCACTTTCAGCGCTCAACGTCAATGTGTCAAATTGATAAAGCAGCAATGGCTCTGCTAGAAAAAATCGCAGAGAGAGAAAAAAAAAACACTATATAGTTAAGTGTTTTTCTGCAAGAAGACCGAGATCGAGTGCCCTTTCTTGGCCCGGAGTGTTGCCAAAGCACTTCTTCGGTTATATCTGGTATATACACATACGTACGAGTACGTATCGCTTTTTAAAGTTTTTTTAGCTGTCTTGTAGTGCCAAAAACCATGATAACTGCTAACGATTATCGAGTGTGTTGGTATGGGGTTTCTTTTTTTATAGACAGAGCGCGGCACAAGTAAAAATATACAAAATGGGAAAAGACTTAACGATGGTTGCACTTTAAAAAAGTGTACAAAAAAGACCTCCTTTGAAAAGCATAATTATTTTAAAGGTAACCTTTCTTTATCAAAGCTTCTTATTTACTTAAATAAGCTTGAGTAATTATTACAAAATATTTATGGGAGTTTATAATAAAGTTGCTTATAAAAAACTGAAACCTTCATCGCCCTTAATATATTTAATAAAATTAAGAGCTATTTAACAAAACGAATTACACATAAAAAATCCTATGTATTTACTAATAAATTTCTCAATAAACATGTCGAAAGTTCTCTCCATAGGATCTCGAATTCCCTCAAAATTATAAAATCTTTCCTGTATAATTTTTCTGTCAGTGAATTTAGAAACATATATCGACAAATGGGAAAATGGAAGGTAAAACGGAATGGATAGTTTGTGCCTTATCAAAGTCTTAGCTCAGGTGTTAGGTGATTGCCTTGTAATCTATACCCGGGAATGTTTGCTCTTCGCCGCTCCTCTCCTGGTCTTTCCTCCCAACCCAATAGTATCTCCTGTGATGGATGCACAGATAGGGAAACACAACTGCTGGCATTTGTTTACTTGTTTGCTTATTTCGAACCAAAGCAAAGGTTGATTATCAGGGAATAGTTTCTCCTGGATTGCACAACAGAACACAATTTACCTGAAATCAAATTTACAGACAATTACTTTGGCAGCAAATAAAAGCGGAGAGGAAACTAACTTGAAGATAAATAAATAGATTCATGAAAGTTTCTAAGTTTCTAGTTAGAAATTAAACTTAAACACAAGCCACATTTTGCCATTATTCTCCATTCATTAACCCACAAAATGACAGACAATAAAAGCAATTGCCTCAATTTATAGGCTAACCAAAAATGCCTGCTAGAATTTAAACTCTGTGCCAAATTTTCACACAAATAAATACACTTTTTCAGACTCAGTGGGAATTCCGGTTTTCAGCTTAGCTTATCGATTCCAACACCTGTGACAGCAATTGCATTTCAATTGCCGATTAATTGAATTGCCCAAATCGAAGGAGTTGCAGAAAAATATACAAAATTCAAGCAAACACACAAATTCTGACTGACTTTAGGCAGTATGTGAGTCAGGGCCTTCGTTTTCCCCCAGTTTTCCTCTCCAGCTTTCACTCTGACGACAACTACACAATTGTGGATCCATCCCGGAGCTCGTTGTATTTTCTGCTTTATGTTGGGCAAATATTGACATTCGTTTATTAAAATTCCTGCAGAGCGTCCAAGGCAAGACCCAAAGATTCAGACGGCATGGGGCAAAAACTCGAACCGAAGACACTCTGAACCCAAGGAGATGTGCAGAGAGAAAAACATAGGGATGCAAACATATATATGCAAATTTAATAAGAAAAAATAAAACTGGCTTAGGATATTTCTGAATAAATGCTTAACTTTGCAAGACTTATATAAATGTATTTATTATAAAATAAGTACACATTCTTTTATTTCTGCTGACAAAATATTTAAATAGAAACAATCTCTTCTTAAGCATATTTATTTAACTTATAATATATGAATGTTTCATATAATTTCAATATTTTTGTATATATTCTCGCAGTGCATAAAAGAGGCGTGGCGGGGGGGGAAACATTTTATGTCATGTTTGCATATGTAAATGTGTCGCTCCTTCCTCTGTCTTTGGCTGGGCAATATTTGCTTTTAATTTTTGCTTTGTTTAAACTGCAGTTTAATTTTATTTTCCACAAATATGGCCAACAAATTGGAGACGTACAAGAAATGCAAAATGCAAATTGGCAAAGAAAGCTGACTAGCTGGGGGATGGTGAGAGATACATCTACTAGATACTTTGTAGTCAATGGCCTGGCCAACTGCTGTCAGACTTCAAATTTAATTGACACATTTCCTTCGTCCACAAACTACATTTTTTTATTTTGTTCACTTCCTTTTAGTTTCGGTGCAAAAATAGTTTTCCACATAAGAAACAATTTTCACATCCACAACGACAAGTGAAATAAATTTTCATTTAATGCCAATGGGGGCCCCGCAAGTCAAAAAAATAACAACAAAATGCCACAAGAGCTAAAAAAACTACAAATCCCACAAGGAAAAACTGCAAGCTAAGAAAAAATAAATAAATAAATAACAACCGCAGTAACAGCGACGGCAAACAACAATTCAAGTGACAATCACAAAATTGCAATAACAATGTAAATAAACTTTCAACTTTATGGTTTCTTCATTTGCATTTATTTTAATTAAGTCCAAGAGGAAACGAAAATGGTTAGCAAATGAAGTGAGGGCCCTAATAGTACCCCTTAAATTTTGAATTAAATTCAATAATGTGTCAGTAATCAAAATATATGTATCTATATACATTTTTAATATTTATATCAAGGATATTTCCTCTCTTATTTGCTAATAAAAATGATCACATTGTGATATATATTTGACATATTTGATTTTGTGCTATTTTTGTTTATTTTGAAACTGCAGAATTTCTGTATGACTTTCGTATAAATATTCTAATGCTTGTCATTATGATTTTTGATATTTGTTGTGTGTTTTGCCATTTACATTTATTAATATTTATGTGTCCTTGACCCCTCCCCTTTTCACTTCAAAAATATACCTTTATTTATAAAGTTTGATTAACATTTTTCTTATTGCACATATCTTTTCTGCTTTAGCTGATTGAATTTCCCTTTGTTGCCACAGGAAATGAGTTATAAAAGCTCAAGCTCTAATTAAGCCCTGAAGTCGGGGAGTGGGGAAAGACCCTATATTGCATTAAATTGTATAAAAGTGCATGGAAAAAGTTCAAGTCATCGCTTGATTGGCAACTAAATCGAAACAGGAAATGCCATTAGCCAAAGAGAATTCGTTTGGCTGAGTGTTGTGTGGTATAATTATATAGGAACATGTTTTTAAAAACAATTAGGGGTATTTTTGTATAATAAAATGGAAGGGGAGATGGGGTTTGGAGGAAAATATAATTTATATTTATTTGAGAAATTTCTGGTGAAGAAAAACTAGAAATATTTTCTCAAAAGTAAAGAGGTGTAGTTATACATTCATGCATAATTAATTATTTAATTAAGTATTCAGATGTCCAAAAAAATTCAATAAAAATACGAAATGGATCCCTAGACCTCTCCTCCTGATTCCTTTGCAAAAAAAAGTGCACTTAAATAATGCCGAAATAATTGATTCGCCCATCGACCGTGGCGAATGTGGCCATAAAAGTGTCCACGATTCGAGGCAAGTGTTTGGGGCCAGGTTCGAGGAGAGGAGCCCCCGGAGACTCCAGCTCCAACTCCAACACCTTGGGAGCGTCTTCTTTTTGCTTTGAACGTTTTTTTCCCCCATTTTTTGTATGTGTGTGCAATCCGAGGTTTAATGGGGAGGATGAGAGTGCAGAGTGGGGACTCCATTCGAGGCTGTGTGCTGTGTGTCGGGGTCACGTAGACTCCATTTATATCAAATTATCTTACCATAATAATGAATTGTTGGCAATTATAGGCATTATCGTTATTTATGGCCCTAGAAGTCGTATTCCCAAGCTCTTCTGCATCTTCTCTGCAGAGCCCTTAAGCTTCGAGACATTAAAGTAAATCTAATTAAACGAAAATGCCTTACTCCGTGGCCCCATAAACAATGCGTCCCTCAATTGTTAATTGCCTTTTGGCTAGGAATTGGAATATATAACCTGTATATGTGTGTTGTTTATATAGCTTATAGACTTTTATCCGATTCCGTCGGTGACTGTGTGACTCACCAAGTGTACTCAACGCTGGTAATTGGCAACTTCCGCTGCGAGCAAGGCGGAATTAATGAAATGTCTTCTCAAATCGGCATTGAACGAACTAATTGAGTGAAACATTAATTGCCCTAGATTTTTGTACCCGAAAAAACAAAACAAGAGAGGTTTCTCTTTTTTTTTTGATAAGGGGAAGGGTGCCATAAAACATTCTGTTGAAGGCAACTGTTGTTCTACTGATAAGCGTTCTCTATTTGGTAATATGATGTATGATATGGTCTCGGGTTCCAAGGCGAAAGTATCGTGAAATATGGGGGAAGATACCGCTGGAGTGGGAGGGAATAATATATTTTTGGTGGAATATCCCAGGTGTTTTTAATGGGAATTTCTTGAAAGGGGGTTTCCCTTGACTCTGCAAGACTCCTTTTGTAGCTAAATTTTATTTATGGCAGTCATTCAGTTGAATTTGTATATTTAATTGGTTCTTATTGTCTAAAGAGCCTCATAAAAATTATAATTTTAATAATAAAGTTTGTATATAACATATTTTAGTTCATTGAAAGCCGGATTTGGCAACAAGAAATATTTTTAAAGATGATCACTGGGCTTTTAGTTACTTTCTTATGTCAGTAATTAAATTAATAATAGTAATGGGCCTAAAGATAAACTCAAAATAAAATAATAACCGTTTAGTTCTGCTGCTTCTCTATAAATATTTTCTACTATATATTATTTATAGCCTTTTCAACCTGCGGGCCTTAAATAAATGACTTAATCATAGTCATAATGAGCCCTCTTCTGAAACCCTCAATTGATTTTATTAGAATGAGTTTCCCTTCCTTTAGGCCTCAGCAAAGGGAAGTCGTTAATATAAATATGAATTGCTTTTAAATATGTTTTTATGACTCCATTGATTGCATCTGCTCTCCGAGAACGGAGATCCATTCATTTGAAAGGTGGAAACACAGAAGAACCCTCCAATGATTTATGATCGCATCGTTAAAGTCAACCAAAAACGGAAATAGAACTCGTTTAATAAAAAACACTTTGCATTTTGGCAGACACTCGAGGCAAAAACACCAAATATATAAAAAAGAGAAACCAAAGAAAAGTTCAAATTAAAAACAAAAAACCCGGTATTTAATTGCCTTTGCAGAGAGAAAAATAATTATATAAACTAGGAAATAGTAATTAAAAAATTCAAGTGTTTGACTTTTGGCTTATTGGAACTAAGATTTTTTTTTTTAATTCTTTGACTTAAAAAAATGTATATATTATAATGTATATATTTTGAGATTATAAAAATCCTTTAAATATTAAAATATATTTAAATATAGAATTTTCTTTCCCTGTAAAGGGAGTGAAATAAAAAATCTCAAGAAATTCCACATAAAATGAGGTTTAAAACTCAAACAAACATTAAAAAGAGGACATAAGAAAAACAGAAAATTAAGGCAAACAATAAAAAACAACAACAAACTCAGAAAAAAAAGAAAAGTAAGGTAAAGGAAGAAGCAGAAACAGGCAAATGTCGAATTAAAATTAATGTCGAGTTAATCGAGTTTTGTTGTTGCTGCTCAGTTTCTTTCTCTTTGTTTTTTCCTCTGTTTTTTTTTGTCTTCTTCTTGGCAGCGAACAAAGAATCAAAAAACAAAAAAAAAAACGAAGCACGAGAAGAAAAGAATCTGATTCTCAATCTGAAAGCAGTTTGTCTTCTTCTCATTTTTTTCCCTCTTTAATGTGCCTCGTTGCTCGCCCTCTCTTTCTGGAGCCTGTTTATGCTGGCTCCCTCTCTCTTTCTCCCTCTCTCCGTCTCTTACTATCTGCACTCCCCCGTCTCTGTCGCACTGCAGGCTCTTCGCTGGCAGAGCGCAGTCGCAGCCGACGTCGCAGCCTCCGCTTCTGGAGGGGGGCAGCGGCAGAAGCAGGCATTGTACTATTTCAAGGATAACCACTAACCCGAGGTTATTTTATTGCGCTCCTTGCGCTCCTTTGTCCCCAGCCGAGGCACTGGCCTTCGCTGTTTCGAAGAGTATTTTCCTATAAATTGCAATCAATTGGTATAATTACGAGGGCTATATGGCCCCCAAGCTAAATCCAGAACACAGAAAGAAATTATCGATAATCTGGGAGTTATAGCCAGTAATAAGACCATTATCTGCCTCATTATAAGGTGTATATATATTATATTATATAATGAATCCTTTACTCTAAAGAAATTCACTAACATGAGGTTTTTTATTTTCTTATTAAATATTTTAATCTCAGGATAGCCCTAAACGGAAGGTTCCTTTGTTCTTTACAAAGATCTGGCTTTGCCTTTCTATAAATATCCAGAAAACGATGCAGAAAGTCTTCATTGTAATAATAAATTATAGAACTTGACCTTTTTTAAAGAATAATAATAAATATTATAAATAATTCACTAATCTCAGACTAACCTCTAAAGGAATGTTCTTTTATTTCAATCCTTTACCCTTAACAAAGCTCTGGGGTTTGCTTTTCCATAATATTCCGGAAAATATAAATGAAAATATTCAGTAAGAACAAGACCTGCAATCAGAGTTTATCAACAACCTCAGTATAAATTAAAATAGGGAAAAATACACGCAATAAAGCAATTTATTACAAAGATCTTTATTTATAAAAAAAAATATACCATATTTAAACTGGAATACTTAGCCTGATATATATTAAAAAGATTTAATTTAATTTCGTTTCAATAATGTTGCATTTAGGCCACTTACAGATTACATTCTCCTCTCACCAACAATTGCATTAAAGCCTTAATATTTAATAAGCACTTTTTTATTGATTCCACCTACTTTTACTAATTAACACTTTTCCGCTTTCCCTTGCAGGTAAGTGTTCTGGACATTTGCAATGTTGTGCTTAACCCAAATCGCCGGTTGGTAAGGAATCGCGGGGGGATCTGAATCTGAATCTGAATTGGAATCGGGCTAACAAGACAAGTCACTTAATGTCTGTCGCCAATTTATTCGCATTTTTTTCCTTCTTCAAGCTCTTTGTTTTTGGGGCCAATTAGCGAAACGAGTTTCTGGTGTAAACGCTCTAAGGAAAGGAAAACATTTCCGCAAAATAAATAAAGTGAGGTGAACAGAAAGAGAGAGAGAGAAACAGGAGAGAAAAGGCCAAAACCAGCTGGCCGAATCGGAGGTAGTATGAGTGATTCATGCGCTCAGTTTTTTCTTTTATATTTTTTTCGTTGTTGTACTTAGTACGCTCCAACTCACACCGGGTTCCCCCCACCAACTCCACTTTACTCTCCAGTAACTCTCGACGAGATAATGAGCCCGGCCGTAAGGAAATTAAATACAGTGATTAAGTAACTTAATGACGTGGGATAAGCCATAGCAGCGAGGAGAGCCTGTGTTGGCTTAGAAGCTGAAGTAATCCCGAAATGTAATCCCAAAATGTGACAAGAGAAATCCACGAGGGTCTTAAGGCAGGATTTCGGGGGCTCCACTTGAATCTTTAATGGATAAATGGATGATCGGGCCTCTTGATCCGGCTCTTTGGCTTCAAACTCAAGACCTCTTGGCCAAAAGTTCACTTATTCGGCGGTCACTGAACCTCCTTTTTCCATCATCATTCGTCTTCTTCCTCATTTGCATATTGTACAACTCAGAGAGAAAAGAACCATTTTAATTGCGTTTAATTAGACTCGAAGCCACGTCCAACTAACCGAAATAATTATGCATAATTAAAAGCTGTTTTGCATTTTCAACTCACTTTTTTCATTTATTGTGAGCTTATTTTTTAAGGCATTAACCTTAGGAAATAAATTATGCATGTCAGGCAATGGCATGGCTTTGTTTCTCTTGACTCTCAAAAAATGATTTAGATTTATTATGGCGAATTTCTTAATTGTCTCATAAAGTAACATTTAATTGGAATTGAAATTGAATTGAAATAAATCGCAATCGTGATGAGATCAGAGTGAATTTGATATTTGATTCTTTTTTTTATTGGGTCATAAATTTCAATTATAAATTATTCATAAATATATTTTACTTTTGGAAAGTTTTTGCTTCCAGTTCAATGAACCAAAAGTAGGCAACTGTTTTATTTTAGCTTAAAACAAACCTCGAAGAATATATAAAAAGATGAGGGAAGGAAAAAAAACGGCGGGAGAGTACTCGAAACGAGCACAAGCAAATAATCCAAGATAATTCTCTGCTATTCGCCTTTTTTTAGAATAAATTGTTCAATGATTTTTTGGGTGTGGCAGGTGGATGGGACGAGTGTGTGCGTACGAGTATTATTGGTTTCGCCGCCAATTCACGGCTCATTTGCATAGACTTAGAGTTAATGAAATTTTTCAAATAACCATTCAGCGGATAGCGTGTGGGTTTCAGTGTGACGTGAATATAAAATAGACTCGAGTGCCAGGATTATTATGTCCAATGTAAATGCAATTCCCGTGATGGAGGGAAAACTTTGGCCTAAAAGTTACGCCATTGTAGGTTTATTTTAAGAGGAATCAACGAAGAGGTACCCCTTGAAGGTGTATTTAATGAAATAAAGTAATCTCTGATGGGTTTTAAAATATTTTTTTAGATTTACAAACCATATCTAAATCTAATTCAAAATATTTTCTTGACTCGAAAATATTTTCAAATATTTTATCTTGTTTTTAAATTGTATATTAAATGCATAGGCATCATAAAATACATTTGAAAAATTGAAAACATAACAATTTTTCAAAAATATAATTAAAAACATATTTTTGGTGGCTTTAACATATTTTTTTACCTGATGAAATCTTATTATACATTTTGAAAATGTATATATTCTGGTTCTCAGGATTTTTTTTTGAATATTTCCCAAGTAAATCCACGCTTAACCCATTGCCCCATTAACCCCTTTCATACCCTATATTTATTGTTGGGGTTGCTAGACACATATCACTGCTCACATACTTACGCATATCAGTTTTGTATGTTAAACACTTTAAACGTGTTTTCATTTCGACTTGTTTGCTTTGCTCTTTACCTTCTTTTTTTAAACTTCTTACTATACACAAACTACACACATACACACGCACATGGCAACTGCGACCCTTTTTTACGTTGCCGTTGTTGTTGCTGCTGTTTAAAAATTATATTTATTTTTGCATTAAGCACGAGGTCAATTAACCTCATGCCGCCGAGCGAGTTCAATAAACGCAAAGCGCACACAGCGCTCGAGCGAAATACAAGCAAAACTTTGAACTACACTCAACAACAACAACAGCAACAAATTTAACATTCACATAACAACAAATACAAAAAATAACAAAAAAAAAAGAATAGGCAGAAAAAATACTGCAAAAAATGTGTGTGTTGTGACGTCGCTGTTGCCGCTGACATTTTCTACAATTTACAACAGCAAGGCATATTTTTTTTACAATTGTAAATTGAGTCATTTAGTTGTAGTTGCCACCAGAGTTGTTGTTCTTTTTTAGTAATTTTTTTGTAATTTTTTGTTTTGTAATTTTTTTTTCTTGTTTTTTGTTATTGTTATCGTTGTTATGCACTTGACAACGACAACACATATCAACAGCGACAGCCACAACTGCAGCAACATCAAGCCAAGAGCTCATTCATCAACACTTGCAAACGTATATAGCTTCGTTTTTTTATTGTTTTTTTTTACCTTTTTCAATGTATTTTTTTGTGTAGTTCTTGTATTTTATTTTTTTATTTGCTCGGCCAAAGGCCATTGTGCGGTGAGGAAGGGGTTTTGGCCCCCGGCTATTGATACGCCGACTCACGTGCCGTTTTTGCTCTTTTTTTTGGTGGGCCCCCCTTAATGTTTATCTGTTCGCTTTTTGGCATTTTTTTTCTGCTGTTACCTTCGCGAATTAATTGTACACAGAAATAAATAATATATTGATTAGTTTATAGCAACAAAATATGTAAATATTAAGATATTTCTTGAAATGACTTGACTTGCATTTCATTTTCATTTAATTTTATAGCTTATAAATATTTATCAAACTTGATTACTTTGTTGTTTTATACTTGGGACTCTTCTAGTTATTAGGACAGAGAAAAATATAAGTATTAAATACTGAAGCGTAAAATAAATATAATTTGTTAGAATAATAATTATTAATAAACCAGGAAATGCCTTGAGTAAATATATATTATAAGTTACAATAACTTAATTAAGAGAAAACTAATGAGTATCTAAATTATCAAAATTCGTGCTTTGACCTTCTCCTAATTTTATTTGTAAAATTATATGTCAATTAATAATTTTTTATTTCATTAATTTATTATTTTTTTTTTTCTTTATCTGCCTTAATCTTTTTGTGATTTTATTTTTGCGAATTAATTTTGTTCTGTCAGTTGTTGTATTTTGTGTATTTTTTTTCGTTTCGCGTTGCCAAGCAAAAAAAAAAACGAGGGAAAAATATATTTATTTTGATTTCGTTGTTTATTTTGTTGTTCTCTCGGACTTGGTAACCGATGACGTTGCCAATTTTAGAGGGAGCAACGGAGGCACGTGGGCAGCGGGGGCGTGGCACACAGGTGTGCAAAATGAATGTTGAGTGGGGTAAAAGCGAATGTAAATCAATAATCGTGCAGAAGGGAAGTGTGCAAAAATGCAAAGTAAATGAAGACAAATTGATCGAAAAAAACAAATAAGGAAATAAAACAGGAGATAATGTATAAGGCAAATCGAGTAAATGATCAATAAGTGAATCAAATTTGTAAAACATACAAATGCAAGAGCTATTTATAAACAACATTTACGGAAAAATAAATTGAAAACCTAAGAGAAAAATATATACATTAAATGCAATTAATTTTAATCAGTTAGAAGCCAGTTAGTTAAGAAATATACGATACTAAAGTAAACTAATTAAGGAATAATTTATGGCCATATAGAACACGTTTATGGCTTATAAGCAATTATCCGACATAAACTCGATATTATGTAGCAACTTTGAGGTCCACAAATCCCATTTAATTGATTTAAATATGCAAATATTGCGCTGCGCCATTCATTAGAAAAACACTTAATTTGACTTCCAATTGATTTGCAAAACAATTTACTCATTAAATGACTAAACGCTGGCAGGCCATCAAAATATAATAATAAATGCCATCCGCCAAAGGCAACAAAAAGTGGATATACGCAATATGCAAACAAGTAAATCAAATAAGAGTGATTCATGGCTGTCTAAAAGTGCAAAAATTAAGTTTTATTTACCCCTAAAGATGGCTCTCGAATTGAGTTGCCAGTTTGGCATTTCCGTTCGAGCAGAAAAAAAAAGAGTTTAAAGCTTCCCCATTCATCATGACTCACACACACCTCTCTCTGTCTTTATTTGCGGGCAATTAGCCACGTTGATCTAATAACCAAAGTGGGAAATCTGTTGCGGTGAAAAACTGTTGCAAATACTTACATTTCCACTTGGCCAAATCGCGGCCAAGCCACAAAACTAGTTTAGTTTATGCGGCACAAGCGGCTACTACCAACATAAAAAAAAATGAAGAAAAAATAAAGATATATAGAAAAAATAACAGAAACTAGTATTATAATAATGACTTCAATTTTCAGGCCGGCCTGCCAAAGAGATTGTTGTTAAAAAAATAGTAATAATAATAACGAAAGCAGAGTGGAGCAGCACTGAAATTGTTGTACTATTTGGCAACTTTGCAACGAGATTCTTTGACGTGAATTTATGGCAATTGAAGACAAGTTTTTAATTATGTTTTTGCTGCTGTTGTTGTTGTTGTAGTTGTTGTTGTGTCTGTTATATGGCCTGGCATAATAATAATTTAAATATGGCCAGCATAGCCTGAAAATGAAGTGGCACAAGGCATTAAATCATCGCGTGCAGCTAAAAAGGATAAATAAGCGATGTGGCAAAAACAACAGCAACTGCTGATGTTGCTGATGTTGTTACTGTTGGCTTCAATTTACTTTTTCCAATCGCATGAATCCGAGGTAGTTACTTATCGCAGACAATACACAATTAAAATTGTATATCAGAACAGTAAAAGAAATTGGGAACCTATTTAAATTAAGTTCACATAAGACTCCCTTAAAAAGTGAAATAGAACTTGAAAAAATAAATAAACCAGACCATAGAATATCCGTCTATCAGTTTGGACTTTAATCATAGCATATTTTTAGAGAGGAGAGGATAAATTAGGTTAATTAAATAAAATGTACACAGGATTTTCTTTTAAAAAAATGTATAAGAACATAAGCGAAAAAAATCAGACCATAGAACACCCATCTTCAGTTTTCATAAAAATCATTGCATACTTTTTGGTGGGAAAAGGAAAAAATTACACAAAATCTATGCCATATTCATTCCAGTTCTATTTTATAATCCCTAAATTAAGGGAGATTTATATTTTTCATAAGAAATGCATTATTCTCAATTGGAATCCCTCAAAAATTTTGCTTTACTAACCAATATTATGTCAAATGACTAAAATGAGAAATATTTTCATTTTATGTTGGCCTGCAAAATTCAGCTCCTTCTTCGGCGTTTCTGCCTGTAATTATGCGAGACTTGTTCCTGCATTATTGTTGCGGCTGCTGCCGTTGCTGCTTCTTCATCTACATTGCAATTTGTATGCAAATACAATCGACAATGCACACACCACACACACAACACACACCACACACACAAACATCAGCACGCAGAACAACAGCCATTGCACACACTCTCTCACAGCATAAACAACGTGATTAGCATAACAGTCGACGAGGCCGTAAATATTGCATTTTAGCATAATTGTTTATACTTTGCAGCAGCTGCCAAACGAAAGCAACGCCTCTTCTGAGTACTTTCGGCTACTTTGTGTGTTTCGATGTAAGCCGAAGTAATTAAAGCCAACAGCCAGCACTCTGGCATATAAATTGTAATATTCCGCTTAATGAGTTTTCCATTTCAAATAATAATGGTTAATTTCGGACATTTCCAATTTTGTGGCAAAGTCTTTGTCAGGCAAAGGCAGAGATTGATGTTTTGCCAGGGCCAAGATATTAAGGTAAATTGAGCGGAAGTCCTCTTAAGTCACAAGAGTACAGGACATTTTCTATACATTATTGTCTTTCTCTGTCAAAACTAATTGGAAATATATGTTAGCTTAGGGTAATTACAGTAAAGGAGCTTTTGTCTTTATGCTCAAATTAACTTTGTTAGGTTTGAATATTTAAGGAAAATTTTGTGCAGTTATATTGTACTCCACTTGATTATTTTCTACAATTTACAATAAGATATATTACTCTATAAATATATAATTCACAACCCTTTGTCACATTCCTTTGACTTTTCCCTTCTCTTTAAAGAATTTCCCTCCTGGTTTTTAAATTTCCACAGCAATTTCAGACCGGATCATGACAAATTTCTCACACTAGTGTCAACTTCTGCGATCGCTTTTTTTAAGTTAAGCTTTCGGCTGTCGTCCAACTGTCGGATGTAGACAATCTTCCCTGCGAATCCAACAAGTTGAGGTCCCAGTTGAAGTCCCAAATACCCCGTTCCCGTCCCCATTTTCCATTCCCATTACGATTTTCCATTTTCCATTTCCCATTCCTGCCTCAAAAAGCCGGGTTTCAACGAGCTGTGCTAACTTTCTATTGTACAATGCGATCCAGTCACTTGTTTTGGCCCGAATGTGTGTGTTGGCTAGTGTGTGGTGTGTGCCAATTCCCTCCCCATGTGTTTGAGTGTGTGTATAGTACAATGTATATCCACAATGCCTAACTGCCTGTGACGTTGCTGGATATTCTCTATAAGTGCAATGCACTGGGGAAATTTTGTAAAAATGAATAAGAGCAGAAAGAAACAGGAAATAAGGATTTATAGATTAGATACTAAATAATTTTTAAGTACTAAAAATATATAATAAAATGAAACATTTTAAATAGTTAAAAGGAGAAAGAACCAAGAAGTCATAAAATGTATGATTGAAGCCTAATCAATATATATTTAAATGCTAAAATGTTTGCTAATAAAAAATGTTCTAAATTAAATGAGGAATTAGTTTATTATTTTTAGTTAATGGCAATTTTACCAAATTAAATAGGCAATTAGTTGAGTTCTTTTTCTCCCTGTACCGATGGATTTGTATCGTTTTCCATGTGTTGCAGTTGCTGATGAATTCAATGTTGCTGCTGCCGCTGCAGTTGATGTTGCATGCCACCGAGTATCTCCGCTTTGTTCGTGTTCATTTGGCAGTTTCCGCGCTGCAAACTTTGTAATTAACTTTTGTCACGACGACGACGACGACGGCAATGCCAAAAGTCTTTCGAGGACTCTCGACGAATAGAAAATAAAATGCATTCTGCTACGCGAGAGAGAGAGGTGTGGGACAACAGGCATAAGTAATTACTTATTTGCAAGACAATATTTTTGTTAACAAACAGTATAAGCAACAATTAGTGATGCCAGCTTAAAAACAGATTAAAGACACAGCAAACACTGCTCAGAAAATTAAAGCCGAAAAGAGAACAATAGACAGAATAATAAAGCATGCCATGGCGTGTCAGAAAAAACACCGAAATGTAAGGAAAAATAAGAGTAAAGGAAAGAGCAGAGAAGACTAAAGAAGAAAAAAAATATATATAAATAAGGAAAGAAAAAAATAAGAGAGAACTGCCAAGGAATTCGTTAACGACTCGACATGCCAAAATTAATGGCATGCCTGGCAATAATTAAAACAAAAACAAGCCGGCACGAAGCTGACGCTGCACAAAAAACGAAACAAAAAATCTGAAAAAATGAGCAGAGCAGAGCACAGCAGACAGGGATAGATGTTGGGGAAAAGGAAAGAGAAGGCACTCACATAGCATCCAAACAAGTTTCCTCCGAAATAAAAAAGGAAGAAAAGCGAGGGCGGAGCGCAACGAAATGCATTATGTAACGAGCATTTCCATCCATTTCCAAATGACTTTTTTCGGGATGTAAAGTCTGTTGATTTTCTTTTTTCCCCCCACCTTTTCCCTTGCCAAACGCGATTTTGCAAATATTTGCTCTATTGATTACCAGCCAGTAAAATGCTTTGTAACTCAGTGATGAATTGGTACTTATTTATATATTGAGTTTCCTTCGATTGGTACTCCTATTTTTGTTCTTCAATTTTTTAGATTTATTTTTTTTTAAATGATTTAAATGGTTTTTATAAACGTAACTTCCAGATTTATCTTAAAATTAATTCAAACTTTACTGTTAGTATTTAGGTACTTAAGGATCTTATTTAAAATGGAATGAGAATAAATGAGAATTGTTGTTATTTCTAAACTAGATTTTAAGGATCATTCTTGTAGTCTTGCAGCTTCTGACATAAAATACAAAAATTGTTCTTACTAGAAACAATATTTTAAAATTGTTGTTGTTCTCACTAGTAACAATATTTTAAAATTGTTAAAATTGTTTTTGAATAGAAAAATAAATGATTAATCCTGAAGTAAGCCTAGAGACTTTATAATTCTACCATAAATAAATTTTTTGTAGTACAGTGAACTTACAAAATTTAAGTTCTACCTTAGTAGATTTTTTTCGTTAAAATTTTATTTTGTACCTAAAATAGTACCTAACTAAGGCTGTAAACTGTAGATTACTATCATAAATTAATTTCACGTGGAACGTAAATGTTAAAATAAGATTTTAAAAAATGTAGGTAATCTTTTTTGCGGTATTTAAATTGTACCGAATTAACTTCTTTTCTACGGTACAACTTGTACCTACCTTTTTCGCTAGCCTCTAAATAGTACCTAACGGAGGCTACAAACTTTACATTTCTACCAAACCTACAGATATTAAAAAAGGATTTCTAAAATAAATCCTCGTACCTAAATTCTACCTTTATAAATTCCTTATTTCTTAGTATATTTTGTACCTTCTTTTTTAGCTAAATCCAGAATAGTACTGATTATAAATAGCTTCCCCACTCAAGCCTCCCTTCTACACTTCTATGTACTCTTGCCACTGGCCTTTTCCAATTTAATTTATCGCAAATATGCAATCGAAATGATGATGACGCTGCGAGAGTGAGTGGCAGTGAGTGACTTCTGCAATCAATGTTGGCTTGATGAAAAGCAACCAATTGACTAACTGAGAATTTAATAATTCAGAGGGCGTAAATTGAATAAGTCAGTCGTCGTCGTCGTCGTCAGGCATTTTCTTTGGGGGCAAATGTCAGGCCTTTGGATTATTTCGATTTTGGTTTTGGTTAAGCTGCCGCCGGTCGTCGCAGGGGCGAGGCTGTTTAAGAATGCAACTGTTCAAGCAACGGACGAACAATTGCAGCCTAATTGAAAGCTAAATTTAATAAAACACACACACTGCAGGCACACACAACCAGCACACCACACACACACACACCCGAGGGTAAGAGTGAGATGGAGGAACCCTCGACACATGCTAACAAGACAGCTGAAAAAAGAGATGAAAATAAAGTGTAGCCTGCTCAACGGCGCACACTCGACACGTACAATTACAGCAAACACACACTGCACACACACCTACGCACACACCCAGTAGTAGTTGCAATTACTTATACGGGTGTGCGGAGATAGTAGTCCAGACAGTCCGCCAGAAACTCAAGAGCCACCAAGAGAAAGGCACTGCGAGAAAATAGAGGCAATATTGGATAGAAAGAAAATTTATTTAAAATTTAGTATTTTTTTAATATTTTAAAAATTGTGTTACTAATAAAAATCAAATACACACAAGCTACTGGCAAACAACTCTGTTTTTTAAGTAAAACATCACTTTCTCTTAAACATTTGATGCTGAGTAAATGCCATACGTTTGCAGCTAAACCCGGATGGGAAGCCTAATAGATTTCAGGGGTTAAAAGCACCTTGTATTAAAATGTTTTTGACCGAATAGAACATTACATAGAATACCCATAACTTAATAATTAAATATTACTTTACTTTGTTCTTACAACAAAAAATACTTTTCAATAATAGAGAATACTGAAAACGAAGTAACACGTAGCAAAAGAATAAACCCACTTCTTTCTGTGTAAAGTACCATAGCTATTCCAAAATGCTGCAGGATAATAGAATGGAATAAAGCAGGACATCAGGAAGAGAGTACAGCGAACGACGAACGCCCAGAAGAAACATTCTGGGCACACAAGGAAGGTGGGGCTGGAAGTGGGTTTTTGGTAAAATTGTGGAAAATGCAAAATTAGCATGAATACGAAATACAAGTTAAATATTTGAGCAGCCCAAAGGTGTTTCAACCGAAAGAGAGCGAGGGAGAGGCAGCAAGACAGGGAAAACGACCATAAGAATGGGTGAAAGACCACCTCCGCTTGGCTACGGCAGGAAAATGGAAAATGCAGGCAATGTCTGGATGCAATCATAGAAATTGCATTTGCCGTTAGAGCAAATGGTGCTTGCAAGAGTCTACTAAAAGAGGTCCGAAATGAAATATTCTGCCGCATAAGCTGAAATGTGCTCGATAAGGATTTGCTTTAATTGCTAGCCATTATACCTGCAAAAGGGATAGGTTTTTTGCAAAAGAACGATTTGTCCTTCTCCATTAGATCAAGCAATTACAAGAAAATTGGTTCCTTTGAGTTAATTCTATTTAAGGGATAATTGAATTTTGTCATTTGAAAATTAACTACAATTCAATTATATTTTTAAAAACAATAGAAAATGTCTTTAATGGGAGTAAATATATATTTTTATTAGATTTTATAATACAGGAATCAAATTTTGGGAGTAAACTATTTACTTGTAAGTCAATATTTTCATATTTAATATTTTATATGCATTATGCTTTACATTTTATATAAATTCATATCTTTCTAAGCTAAAATTAATTTCCTTACCTATTTATTTTTCTATATTTTTAATTTAAGTCCGAACATGACACTCGATAAATAGCTTGCTGATAACATTTAAAATAAATAAGAAACCGCGCACAGAATCGCTCGTGGAGTAAGGAAATAAACGATAACTAATATTTGATTTATTTACAATATTTACTATACCCGCTGCATTTTCTTTATTTTTCCCTCTCCTACCTTGTCTTATTTTCATTCGCCTGGCTGTTGCCTTTGATTTGTTTTTGTTTTTTATTTCCTCTCGTTCCCTCCGCCTTATCAGCAGACTTTGACTTTGGGGACATGTAAATAATTTATATTGTATACTTTGTTATGTGTGTAATTTATGAGCACACTATAAAAACACACAGAGTTGCAGGGAGAGAGGACGGTAGGGAGAGGTGTTATATGATGGCTCTTATCAGCGTGAAAGTGGGACGGGTATAGTGGAGGAGGAACTGTTGGAAAATAGTTATATGCCTGGCAACAATACTAGTTGGTTTATAGAGAGGAATTAGAATACAAAAGAAATATTTTTTATATTTTAAAAAAGCAGATAATATTCATAAACTGTTTTCTTGAATAACATATATTAAAATATGTCAAAAAATGTGTAAGACAGTGTTGTTCACCTATTTTCAAGGCAGAAACTCAACAACTTAATAATTCTTTTAATATAAGGATACCTAAGATAACCGGGTTTCCTCTGAAAAATTCTTAACGCGGACAGTTTTCTTTAAAAAAGTTCTCCATAAATGTGTTTTTTTACACCATTCTTTATGAAAAACCCAAAATAATCTTTCTCCTTCAAAACTATTTATATTTTTTTACTGTCTCACCAAGGTTTTTACCTTTACTTAACCTTATTTCGCTTCGTTTGCTGCTTATCAAGGCAATGTAACGCACACATGCCCAAAGAACACACACACACAGGGAGATAAACCCACACAGAGACAGAACTAATTGCTGTTTACTCAGCGCGCAATTTTCTTTTCAACACTCAGAGAAAAAAAGGGGGGGCAGCTAAGAACTCAGGGCCATTGGCCGCCGCTATTGTTGTTTCTGTGGCTGTAGCTGCAACTCGCTAATCTCTCAGGCCAAACGTGTGCGTCTCCATACATATATATGTAGTATATAGAATATATCTTCTTCCCCTGGCTTGTTTTATTTATTTTACCAAGAAACAAATACGGCGATCATAAAAATTTAATTAACTTTTATGAACTGGGCAAATAGTGAGGAAAAATGCATTAAAACACACGCACACACACGAGCTGGAAAAACTAGAAAAACATTTACCCAAAGATCCCACACATCCCTCCGGCGGTGCTGAAAATAATTTTTATTTACTTTCTTTACGATTTTTCATTTGCTCCGCGTTTGTTTATTTCTGTGTTTGTTTGTATTTAGCTTGCTTGTCGAGGTCTAAGCAAATGTTTTTTTCTCCAGTGTGTTTGCAAAACTTTAATTAATACTTCAATGCATATATTTATGGGGGGCTCTTAGAGGAACTGTGGGGTTTTGGATTAAAATAGAACCTTGGTTATATCAAAAGAGCTGGGAAGAAGGTTAATATTATGAAAAGATTAAATTTAAAAGCATGGTTGAATACTGAACTTTTTGGTTTTAAAAAATATTATAACTAATATTTCAAAAAACGTTTTAAATAATTTAATATAACTTTTATACTTTCGAGAAATTATCTAAAAGCGTCCCCAAAAAGTATATATTATTTATTATATTAATTAGAAGAAATTGAATAGCAATTTGAAAAAAATCCGACTAACTTCTATTCTTGTATAAAAAAGCCAATTTTATTTCAAATTTTTTGAATGTTTTAAATTGTTATTAAATATTTTACAATGCTTTTGTGATCAAATACTGTAAAATGTTATTTTAATTGGAACAAAATTTATAAAGTATTTAAAAAATGTTAAAATTCGTTTGAAATTGTTTGTAGAACAATTTGTTTCTTAAAATATTGTAAAATTCTTTACTAAATATATAACCTATCGTTCCTATTGTTGAGCCACAGTATAAGCATTTATTTTCAGCTTGTTTGCTTTTAAAATCACAAGAAATAAAGAAAAAGGACTGGGGAAATGTAAGCAAAAATAATTGGCAATTTTCAATTGGAAATTGCGTGCAAATTTATTTTAATTTTGCACCTGCGTTTGCCTGCCTGCCTGCCTGGCTGCCGTCCCTCGTTTGTTTGCAATGCAAATACTCTAACAACATACATATATATGTATATAAATATTTTTAGAAAGCTGAAAAAGGGGTTAAATCCCCCCTTCAACGACCCCAGTCGGTGTTTGTCCAAGTTATTTGGCTGCTTCGTTTGCCACCTGGTGTCGGAGATAAAGGGAGGAGGCGGAGCTAGCAGCCAGCATTGTTGGATTTATTTGCATAGCATTATGCCCAGATACATAGATATTCCCTTTTGCCAAGGTGGCAAATATTATTTCACACATGTGCAAAATATAAATCACTTTATTGCAGCCAATTTGCACAAACGATTTGCTTTGACTGTTGTATGTTTGCCATTCTGTTGTATGCAAATTGTATTTATTGTCTGTTCGTTCACCAAAAAGCACTTCCCTTCCATTTTTGATTTGTGCCTTTCGCAATTAGCAGAAATATTTCCAGAAATGTTTGTACCCAAGGAGTGTGTGTTGATTTATTGCAAGAAATGTTTATTTATGCCCCAAATAATCCCTTTTTCCTTAGTTCAAAGTTGAAGTTTGCACAGGAGTCATCTGTATTTAAATTGTTTGAAAATTGTTTGTGCTTCATTAATTGGATGAATAAAGTTTCTGAGAAGCAAAAATATTGCTTAGATTGTAGTTAAATCTTATTTGCTGAGCTAACTAGCTCCAAAAGTTACATTTTTCTTTCTCTAGTTATTTTTAAACACTATTAAGTACTTGTTTACTTATGACTAATTTTCTCTGACATTTTTTTAAACCACAAACTATGTATAGTTCAAGGCAAAAGTGGTTTGTTTGTCACATTTTTTAAGGCTTCCTTCCTTTCTTTCCCCATTTTTTACAAATAGTTTGTGGCTTGCTGTAGAGCAAAGAACTTTCTAGTTTTCTGCATAAAAGAAATATAAAACCTAACCATTATCGATTGACCTGCCTGCCAAGAACAGCGTAAAACTATTTTTGCATATATATTTTCTATATTCCTCCATTAGACTTTTGCATCCCTTGGCCCAAAAAAATAAAAATAAAACTCGAGAAGCAACGACAACCGTTGCGATTCTTTTATGAACATAAATTTTGAAAGCCTTTAATGGCGAGAGCCACATATTTTAGTGCAGCAACCGCAGCTGTTGCTCCTATGAATTTTTGCAACATTTCTGCAACCCCCCTTAGCCCCTCAACCTTCCCCCAAACCTCTCTCTATTTTTCTTGTTGTTTTTGGCTGCACAAATAAATTGCGCATAAATCGTGGGCAACATAAATTTTACATGTTGCCGGCGCACAGTGGCGCCTTAGATAGTTTTGGCTTGCAATAATCATAACTCTTGATCCAG
>JAEIHY010019981.1:0-58000 GCA_018904565.1 Drosophila tsacasi | reverse complement strand
GTTATTAACAGAATTTCATATGGGCAAATTCTTAGCAGAATTAGGTGAATAAGGATAACACCGACAAGTAATAGGAATATCTGCCTCTCACTCGCACTCATTGCTTTTGCTTTGATCGTGACGTAGGCGGCTGCTACGTCACGCAGGGCTACATCGCTCATACGCCTGGGTGGCCGGGTTTGAAATTTGACATCGCTCATACGCCTAGGAGGCCGTTTTTTTTTTATTTCGAGGATAGTTCGAAAATATAGATACAAATTTTGCAAAAATGGCAATTTAAAAAAAAAAAACGGAAAAAAAGCCAGTAAATATTTTGAAAATTCTAGAATTTCCGCTTTCCGCAATTTTCAATATTTTCCCGCACCTGACCATCCATATAAGCCAAATTTGACGGGAAAAAGGCTAAAGTGGCAACCTTGCGAACATCTGATGTCAATCTTTCTTTAGAATTCGTTCATTTCATTTTTTTCTCCAAAGGAAGTGGTACGTTCGTTCGCGGTGGCTTTTACTTTATCGTGTGTCGCATCGCAACCGTCGCGCTATGATTCTGGAACCGGAGTATTCGAACGATAAAGTCGTGAGCGCGTTCAACGCGGCCCGCGAGTCTCATCTCCGCTGGCGGAACACTAATGCTAGCGAACTGAAGGATCTGGCGGAATTCCAGAACCGCGGAGGTTTTGCTGCCAGGCGTCGCTGCGGCAATTGCGTCGTCAGTCGAAATCACTTCTTTAAGCACAGTCGTGCTTTTCTGTGGCTGCTGATCTGCAATATGCTGGCCTCGAAACCGGTGGAGTCCCAACTACTCATCAACGTTCAGAACCAGGTGCGAATCCACAAAAACAAAGAAACCAGCAAATCATTGCAGCGACGCCACCAGCGTTGTCCATTTCATTTTTGAGCACACCGCAACAAAACAGTAAAAATAAATTAGAGCAAAAGAAACTGCGAGAGAGGGGGAGAGAGAACCACTGCTAATTTACAATAAATCTAATTTCACTAATGATAAATTCAAAAAAGAGTAGTTTTTGACATTCCAGGAACCGAAAGTCTCTAAAATGCTTAAAGCACATGCCGACATTGCATTTGTGTGAGTTTGCAAAAACGACGCTGGACGCGTCCCTGCATGTCGAAGCAGCTTGTCGGCATTTTTCGTGAGAAAGATAAAATATGAGAAAATGCTAAGCATATAAGAAATATCATTATGTATAACATATAACTATTATAACGATAATCTACTATAAATTATTAACAAATGCAAACATTTCAATTAAACGAATTGATTTGATTTTTGAGCACACCGCAATAAAACAGTAAAAATAACGTAGAGCCAAAGAAAAACAGCGAAAGAGGGAGAGAGAGAACCACTGCTAACCGAAAGTCTCTAAAATGCTTAAAATACATGCCGACATTTCATTTGTGTGAGTTTGCAAAAACGACGCTAGACGCATCCATGCATGTCGAAGCAGCTTGCCGGCATTTCAATATTCGTGAGAAGGACCAAATATGAGAAAATGCTAAGCATATAAAAAATATCATTAAGTATAACATATAACTATTATAACGATAATCTACTATAAATTATTAACAAATGCAAACATTTCAATAAAAAGAAACAATTAATTTAATTAAATGTAAAAAGTGCTTCTAGCTCTAAAAGCAGTGCAGTTCAATGTCATTCCTGGAATTTCACTTTTCCGACATTTCACTTTTCCGCTTCAATATTCGTAGCTTTCGTTGTTCCGACTGTCACAATATTGACACTTTGCTTTCGGCTTTTCCATAAATTTTAGATTAGTTTGCCAAAAACAGCGCTGGGCTTATAATGAAAGTTGACATCAGCCGCAACTCTCGTTCTCGCTCTTCCTCCTCTTCTTTTCCTTTTCTCTCTTCCACACAGTGGCAGCATATTTGTTTACATGTGACATCCTTCATTGTTCTGCACTTTGTCCCTGGCCCCAAAATGTCCTCCTGATGGCTCTCTTCCTTCTCTCCCCTTCTCTCTTTTCCGTTCTCCATTCTGCTTTTTCCTCTTCCCTTCTCCGGCTTTCCCTGTCATTCTTTGTTTACATGTGCCTTTGTGCAAACACGAGGCAAAGCCAGCAGCAACAAGAACCAAAACAACATCAGAGAAAATAAAGCATATGGTTTTTTTTTTGGGAGCGAAATGCCAAATACCCTTGGCTAATCGTTTGAATAGTTACTAGATAAATGGGGTCACAAAACATAAATCCCGAAAAAAAGTCGTCAAACTCTCGAATTTGAATCTCTCGATTTTGATTCCTAAAAAGGTAATCAAATTCTCGAATTTGATTTCTTAAATAAAACCAGACAAAATTTCGAGAGGGGGAGGTAGCCTGAATTTAAAGTGCTTTTCTCTTTTGTTAGTATTCTACCAATACAAGTGGAAAAAATACAAATTTAGGCGAAAATGACTACTTCCTCGGTATCGAAGTCCGCTAGAAATTTCGCTAGCCGCTAGGAATATATTTTTTGCCGCTAGCATACCCTGAAATCCGCTAGATCTAGCGGCATTCCGCTAGAAATGGCAACACTGTTTATAAGGGGTTATCATTAAAATTGATCAAAAAATTCAAGAAATTTTTTTTATAATTTAAAATTTAATATTCAGATTTGTTAATTTAATAAAAACTTGCACAGACAAGCCTTCCGAATTGAAATTAATGCATGTTTGGCTTAGTTATGATCTATTTCCATTCACATCGATGATCAAAGTACATCGTTATTTGTTACTTCTTAAACTTAAGTTAAATTCGTAAATTGATTCATATTTCTTGAACAACTTTAATTTAAAACAATGTAAATATATGCCTGAACTATCGTTTATTTTAAAGTAAATTACAAGCTTTTAGCATACCCTTCAGACGCACAGTCCATATGATAATTACATTACCCTCGAAAAGGGTATCACCACAATAACACCCACTGCCAACATATTTGCTCGTGTACACGTGTAAAGGGCAAATTTTGTTGTTGTTGAACTACATTTCGAGATGTTGTGGTGGGGTGCCGAGGCTGAGTTCCTCTCACCCTGCTCCTTGCCCAAGCTCATCTCCGTTTCGTTTCGTTTTCGTTCTCGGTCCCCCACTCGTGTGTGTTTTTTCCTTTTCCTATTTTTCAACTCTCTTGACTCTAATTTGGTTCATGGCCGCCCAGCTTCAGGACCTGTCATAGTTAATTCAAGTCCTGACAACACGGGGATACCATACCCCCAAGCTCGTGACTGCCTTGGCGCTTTATTAATATTTTAGGTGGTGGGGGAAAATGCTGAAAAAGTAATTTAACATCCACTAACACTTGTTGCTCCCTAATCCGATTGCTTGCAGGGCGGCGAGGTGATCCAGGAGAGCATTACCTCCAACATTGGCGAGGACCTGATAACGCTGGAATTCCAGAAGACTGACGGCACGCTCATCACCCAGGTCATTGACTTTCGCAATGTGAGTAAATGAAACTGAATCCACGGGAAAGGAATTTAAAATTAAAACGTGCAAATTTCTCATTTTCCCCGCTAGGAGGTTCAAATCCTTAAGGCCCTGGTGTTGGGTGAGGAGGAGCGCGGTCAGAGCCAGTACCAGGTCATGTGCTTCGCCACCAAGTTCAACAAGGGCGACTTCATATCCTCGGCTGCGATGGCCAAGCTGCGCCAGAAGAATCCGCACACCATTCGCACTCCCGAGGAGGACAAGGGTCGCGAGACCTACACGATGAGCAGCTGGGTGCAGTTGAACCGGTCTCTGCCCATCACGCGCCACTTGCAGGGCCTGTGCTCGGAGGCAATGGACGCCACCTATGTGAGGGATGTGGACCTTAAGTCGTGGGCAGATCTGTCAGGTGAGTGCGCATTTTTAGATGTTACTGGGGATTGAGGAACTGGATTATAATTTATAAGTAGTTGATTTAGCGGATTTATGCTTACATCTATTTGGAAACTAAATTACACTAGAGAAAAGAGAATCGTGTAGGCTTAAAGCATGAACTTAATGGTCTCCCTGTTCTCGGAAATAATTGAAACTAAACACAGAAATCGCGTTACTCATTATACGAATGTAATTCGGGTTTAATAGCGTACTTGCAAAACTATTTAAAGCCGACTTATCAGATTATATTTGCGTGTATGACAAAAATTAGGTCAAGTTGTATGCTAGCACGATTTATATGTTATACCAAAAATAGAGAAAAATGGGGGTAACAAGCTACAGGTGCAGGGAATATAGAGAACTACATTTCTCATACCCAGCAAACAATGCAACACAAATAACACACATTTTTGAGGTAAAATATTAAAGTGAAGAGTTGTCTATGTGAATTTTGAAAAGGCTTACCTTAAGTTTTGTATAGTACAGTGCCAAAATCAATGAATTTAAATTAGTTGCCGGAAAGTATAATCAAACATACATTAAAAGAAAAATTCTTGTATTAAAAGCCTTTCCTTTAGAGTTTCGAATGTTTGCCTGTAATCTTGGTAAAGATAATAAAACAAGACCAAACTTTGGGGGTAGATGTATGCATAGTATTCGTCCAGCTATGGGGGTGTTTTCCGTTTTCAAACTTTTCTGTTTACATTATTGTTTCGCTTCTCCCCGTTCTCCCTTGCCGTATCTTCTATGGCGGCGACCACAGGCTCATCGATTTCCAGCCTGGAGGCCGCTACCGAGAAGTTCCCGGACACGCTCTCGACGCGCTGCAACGAGGTGAGCAGCCTATGGGCCCCATGTCTCTGCACCCTGGAGACCTGCATCGGCTGGTATCCCTGCGGGCTCAAGTACTGCAAAGGCAAGGGGGCCGCTGGTGCGGACTCCTCCGGGGCCCAGCAGCAGCAGCAGCAGACGAATTATCGCTGCGGCATCAAGACCTGCCGCAAGTGCACACAGTTCACCTATTATGTGCGGCAGAAACAACAGTGCCTCTGGGATGAATGACGACGCGGCGAGCTGCAGCTGGCGCAGATGCAGATGCGCTGCGCCAGGCGGCGGAATGGGAGCGAGGATGCCACCTGCCCGGGCATCGGGATGGGAATTGCAGCAGAAACAAGAGCAGCGACAGCGATGGCGACAATAACTGGAGCAGGAACAGCGGTCGCTGCGAAAGATACAACGATGGCAGCAGCAACAACAACGACGACCAACAAATTACGCCAACTGCTTTTGTTGGTTCAGCAGCAGATGCCTTTTGCTCTGTGGAGTTTTCCGGTCCATCACATCTCCCAGCCTCAATCGCAATCCCAAGCCCACACCCACACCAACTCCCATTTCCATTCCCAATCCAGTTTCCAGCAGCAACATCAGCAGCCTCCACACCCACCCCACCAGCAGGAGCTTCATCATCATCAGAATCATCCTCAGGTTGCCCCCACTTTGCGTCACCCGTCATCCCCATCATCGTCCACTACTTCCACAATGGCCGCCATCGTTGCGTGATAATGAACACTCGGAATATCCAACAAGCTCTCCCCATCTCCCAGCCCATTCCACGTCCAAAAAAATGAGTGTTGACACTTTTTCCGCTCACGATTCAAGATTCTGGACGCCGCCGCCATTTGAATGCAAGCCACCGGGAGAGAGCCGCAGAAAAAAAGGAGTTGAGCGAAATAGATATGTAAAAATGTGCTTCTGTATACTATGTATATATGTATGTTTAACGACGATTAGCTTTTAGCCAGCTCATAATTTACGCTTATGCCGGACTTGGTAAAGCCCTAGGTTAGTTGTCCTAATTCAATTTGACCCCAAATGAGCTCGCTAAATGAAAAACTAAGCACGTTTCTATTTTTTACATTCTCCTTATACTCATACTAATTTTTTCATATTAAAAATATATACCTTACTCAACATAATTACCTGAATATTATGCTTTTTTTTTGTTATATTACTGATATTCCTCCACCTGACAAATACTCTTCGTGACTTGTCTCACTATTCGCTGAAGTATTTAGGAATTGCTAACAATTTTTCCTGTTGAGCTTTTCCCTTCGCCTTTATTTACCTTTTGCATTTCAATTTCACTTTGTTTACTTTGCCTTTCCGTTCTGTTCACACTTTTTTCATCCACATTGTGTGCAGCAATTTCGATTCAATTACCCTTTTACAGCGCCTTATATATCCTTTGTTTGTCCTTTCCTCCACTTCACTTTACCTTAACTGAAGCCTGATTAGATGTACTAAACCAACTTCACGTTCCACACTTCCTTTCCACTCCTATTCCGTTGAGCTCAAGAATATTAAATAGGTATAGAAATATAAATAAATTAAATGTGGCCTTAGCATATTTTATGAGCGCTAGAAAAACGAAATTAATTGAATAAGCAAGCAGGAATTTGTCAGGCAGAAGCAGACACAGACACAGAAGTCGTAATTAATTGTGCTCATAATAGTTGTAACAGAGAAGCCCCAGAAAATATGATATATTGCCATACATAGAGGATAGTGAATGTGGGGGGAACTCAACTAACCAAAACGACTGCCGCAATAAAAAAGCTTTTCTATCTTTTCCCACACCACAAAAAAATGGCTGTTTGAGATACCGGAATTGGTGAACGAAAAACCCTGCGACCCTATTACTCCTCTTCAACCTTTTTCCTATACTATTTCTCTATTCTCTATTCTATAATAAACTAAGCCGTGAAGACGCCTGCCTGCCTTTTTGCCTTTTTGACTTGTAATCTTTTTCACTTTTTATTCGAAACCAATGGAATACCTTACTATGGAAAAACCTTAAGCAAAAATGTATTGATACCAATAATAAACAATACCAAGAACAATAATCTATTGTATAAATTTCAAGAACCTAGACTACTTAGGGTGTTAGAATGGCATATTTTCCTAAAAGCATACTACAAAGCGAGAAAACGAATAAAAAGAAAATAAAAAAAGAAAAGAAAATAATGTCTTAAACAAATTTCGACGACAAAGAAAAACCAACGGTGATAATAATTTTTTCTACGATATAGAATGGCAGCTCCTTGACTCACTGTATAAAACTGTAATGGAAATGAATCGATCAAATGTAAAAATTGATTAGTATTACTAAGCATTTAAGAGTTAATCGCGGGAGCGCGAGCGAAACGATCTGAAGTGTGTAAAGCATAAGCCAATAATAAACTATTAATCGCTAGTCCTAACAAATAATTGAACTTAATAATTAGACGTAATGAAAAAGCTGACAAATTCTACATTTTATAAAAAAAAACGAGAGAATGAACAAAGAATACCATAACCAGTTGTTTTACTAAGGCTCGCATATTATCTTTCAGGACATTAATGCATTTTCCCTAATCATTGAAGAGCCACCGGAATGGCCAAACTCTCAATGCATTGAAATGCTCGGCGTGCTGTGCGCTGTTTGCCCAACCCTCCAGCGATTCCAGGTCCTGATCCCTTTCGCATCCTTCGGACGAACAAACAGTCGGCAGTGCAGGCTGCAGGGAAGGAGCCGCTGCTGCTCTTCCTTGCCGCCGTCTTGAGCCACTGGCAAATCCTTTATGCGATTTGTAATTCATGAGCAGAGCGCACAGATTCTTATCATTTATTTTACTGCGCAATCGGCATCGAGTGGAGATGGAGGCAGAGGAAAGGGGTTCCTGGCAGACATCTAGACAAACACTTGCAGCCAATAACTATATTCATGGCGTCGACTGTAGCCGACGATAGCTTAAGACGTGCGGAAACCAAATCGGCGTCGTAGAAAATTGAATTTGTTACGATTCCGAGCAGAGGACGAGAACGCGGTACGAGAAGAAGCAGCTCGGATGTGAATCCCAATCCGAAACCCAACGGGGAGCAAACGTATGTGCATGCCTAATGAGCCATGAAATGCCAGGGCCTGGAACTGGATCCTTTTTCCTCCGCACAGCATTTTTTTTTTTTTGTTTTTCGGTGGGTCACTTCCTGGTGGGCAATCAGCGACAGCTGGCTACTCGAATGGCCCTCGGTCGGGGGCCCTGACCCAGCTCGACCCACCGTATACCGACAACCGACAACCCCCACGTCTATATAATTAAAGCATGCAGCTGCTGGCGTGTAAATCAAACAAAATAAACTCTCCTCGCAGGCTCTTAATTAAGTTTACACTCTCGGAATTCGATTTCTCCGCCCATAATTCCCGTTTCGTTTTTTGTTTTCTGTCGGTCAGCGGTGCACCCAGCAAATGTGGTCGCATCGAAAAGAAGGTGAGTGGAAATTTTAAATATTAAGTAGAGATAGTAAAAATACATTTATAATACTTTTAAATTTAAAAGTGTAAAAGAAGAGTTCTGAGATGTCTCGGAAAATATCTAATAATGTTTATTTCCTATTCCATAAATTCGCGTTTCATTTATTTTATTTTACTTTTTAAGTTTCATAAAGGTATTTATAACAATCAATTTATATATCAAAGCAACCTTGAAGTGAATTAAATATTGAACACCCGTCCATTGACCCAATTTATGTTTTGGTGTTTGTTTAAATTGAAGAGGTTTCCCTGTGTTTTGTTTGGGCCAACTTTTGCATTGGAATCCTTCAAAAATCTCCGCTCTTGACATTTGCAATCGGCCTGGCTGTGGGGCCTCAGTGTCGGTTATCAGGCCAGCGAAAGCAGTTTTCTCCACCGACTTTCCCCCGAGAAAAGTTCACCAGTACACATATTCTCATGTACTCACATATACACACGTGGGGTGGATTTTTCCGAATGCGCCTGTGTGAGTAGTGGCCGTGCTCATTGCTGTGGCCGTGTGAGTTTTTCCTATTGACTTTTCAGGTCAAAAGGCGGCTGTGCGCTTAATATTTGCATAACTACTTAAAGCAACCACGGCATGCCACGAACACGGCATGTTCTGGTACTTACAAGGGCTCAAATCGGGAGTGCTCGGTCGTTCGTACATATAGGGGCATTCGTGTGTTTATCTCTGCGTTAAATTAAAATCACTCATACGCCGTGTAATCATGGCAAATAGGCTCTCGAGAGCTCGCTTCTGCCGCGAAGTTCCTGCCTTTTATCCCTAGTTTCTGGCCTCTAGTAATTTTCGGCTGAGTCACGTAGGACAGTGAAACAAAAGCAGCTGCAAAGCCGACGACTTGCCAACTACTTTTGAAATGTAATTTGCACTTTTCCCAGTCCGACAAACTGACGCACTGACTGACATTATGGCAGGCACTGCCATGCGGGGAGGGATAGCATTTTCGTATCCCCCTCCTGGGGTAATTGAAACTTTGAACAATTAGCAGGGGCACAAAGTTTAAGGCCCCCCAGTGACTAGGCCTAATGGCAGGCATCAGCTTTGTTTGTCTGACCCTTGAATTGAACTCAAATTTAATGAAAATGGCTGCATTAGCGTTAAGAGCTTGCGGGTTAAAAAATATAGGAAGAAGAAAGGGATACGGAAATCGATTGTAAGGGCTTAATGTGTGTGTCCTTCGGAGTGTTCCACTGAAAATTATTACCCACAATTTAAAAACTTTTGGGTTGAAAATGTAATTAATTTTTTATTATTTTAGTTGCAAGAGTTTTAGAATTCAGCTATGTATAAAATCGAAATTGTTATATATGTAGTAATTAAATTCAGTTCAAACCCCTTTCTTTTGTTAGTTTTAATTAGGTTAACAAATCTGCATATTATTCTTACAGGCTTATTCTTATTATTATATTTTTGACTTATATATGTAATTAAATATTTTTACATTGTTCAATAAGTTAGTTTTTAGTTTATAACAAATTTTCACCTTTAAATTGATAAATAGATTTTATTACGCTTACCGATAGGTGCTATCAGCTTGATATGAAGGGTATAGGAAAATATCCGCAGCTATTTTATATTTCGCAATACTTGGAATTAAACCGACAACTTATTTGGCAGCTGCCGGGGCAGATTTCATATTCCCAAGAAACTGCACAATTCCTGGAATCCGAAGTATTGGTACTCTCCTGAGAGTGTGACCAATGTTATACTAGCGAGACGGTGCTGCCAGACCGTCGAGTGTGGTCCGGTCGCGCTAGAAAAAAAAGGGATGACAACAGAAGATAGAAGATGAGCTCGGTGGAGAAGGAAAGATCTCGAAGAACGAGAGGGCAATTCGATTTGAAGTAGAGCTGGAAAAACATCGATGTTTACCTACATCGATGTTTTTCAGAAAAAAACATCGATTATCGATACATCGAACTTTTTTAGGGTTTTTTTATTTATTTTTTTTTTGTAAAGTGTATTTTAATCCCCATGAACAGAACAAATTGATACAAGTTGTTTATACAAAATTATGCTTTATTCGAGATCCATAGTATGCTGTTCTTATTTCTTATACAAAAATTTAAAAATCAAAAAATTAAAATGAAAAAAGTCTTCAGCTTACCAAGATCTTTCCCTACAAAGCAGTTTGTGTAAAGCGGAAACATCGAACATCGATGTTTTAAAATCTCGATGTTTCCGATGTTTTGAAAACATCGATGTATCGATGTATCGCCGATGTTATTTCCAGCTCTATTTTGAACTCTTGCCGCGATCGGAACTCACTATCGCTATGGAAAATATCGAAATAATTCATTCTGCGACATATAAGACAATTTTTGGGTAAATTAAAGCTTAAAAATATAATAACTAAGATAAAAACACTTTAATTTGCATTCGAAAAACTGTTCTGAGTTAGTTTTTACAAGACTAATAAAACTGTTTACTGAGTTTCAATTTATTTTATAATTAATTTTAATTCAATTTTTTTTCTATTTTAACAATTTAATCTCCTAAAAGTTTTGAAACAAATTTTTAATTTTTTTTCTACCAGACATGGCTAAAAGAATATATATGATTTATAGGGTCGGAAATGACTCCTTCTCTGTGTATATTATAATACTCAGCAAGGGAATACAAATAATAGACATTACTTTCGATTTTTAAGCTTTTTTTATTCCTAATCATTTGTTTCTTTTCAATTTCCTAATTCGAATTAAGTGTTTCCCCTTCCCCAATTCCGTTAATGCATAATTTTTTTTTAATCAAATCCATTTCCCTTGTAAATTTATTTTCCGGAACACCTGCCGCCCAGAGCCGTCTTCATTTGTAATTGTCATTTGATGACAGTTAATTGAATTGCTACAATTTTATGCCCGAGCGCTGGTAGATAGCCTAGGCTGCCCCGAAACTTTTTAGGGACCGTTTCCTTCGTCTTGCGCCTGTCATCATTATCGCTGCCATTATGCGTGTGGGCACAGGATGGACAGGAGAGCCGGGACTCGGCTGGGCCTCAACTGCAGTGCACATAAATCAATGACAATCAAAATTCATTTCGTTTGCCTTGATTTATTGCTTTTGTTTGATTATGTGGGAGGGAGGAGGAGGAGAAGGAAATAGGGGACGGAATCCCAAAAACAGGGCGTTGCGATGGGCGGCGGAGAGGAGGCGCCTTATCAGCATTGCATATTAATGTGAGTTATGTGTGCGCCATAAAGAAGGCAAAACAAAACTAAGCCCAGAGCTCCCTGGAATTTCACTTTATTTTTCCCTTTTCCCGAACAAATATTAAAGATACACAGAGGCAGGCACGGCATGTGCACGCCCATTCAGCTGAGTAGCAACCTTTTCTACGTTTTTATTCCGGATCTTCTGTATTTTTGTATTTTTTTTTTTTTTTTTGCTTTTCGATTTATACCAACGCCCCTACTCTGCTGCCAAATCATCAATCAAACGCGTGTGATTTGCTACAGTTCAAATTTCGCTCTCAGTTCAATCGTTCAGCCATTCAAGCAGAAATACAAATATTTGCTTTTTTCCAAAGTACAAAAGCAGCCCTCAGAGCGATGAGGAGGAAAACACTTGCAACAAAAAATATATTTCAATACAAATCGTGCTCATAAATGTATGAAAAATAATATTAGAAATAATGGATAACTAGTTTTCTGCTTAGTTTCGGTAAAAATTATAATTTTAATAGCTCGATAATATTATTTAATGGATGCTTTAATATTTCCCTTAGTGTAAGAGTTGGGGAAAGCCAGTTGGCAGGGCCCTGTCGAGGGCTTAGTTCTGTCCTTCCTGCCTGGCTGACATGGCTTAAAAATCGAGGCCTCTCCTCCAGCTTTTCCCGTCAAGAGGCAGCAAAAAAGGGTAAGCCACTCTTCGCTCACAGGTAGCATCTGTTACTCCTCCCTGTTCCACCCAGTCCACCTTCCAGCCTCTCCGACTGCCTAATCTCCTGTGTGATGGGCTGGCAACCTGTTACATTATTCCCCTCTCCCAAGGAGCCGAGGCCAACAAATGGCCTCCGTAATAAGGCGCTGTGAAATTATTTAGAAAATTTAGCTGGCCAAAGGCAGCACCTTTCGGGGCTCTGGGAAAAAGCACCTTGGTTTGGATTGAATTGGTAGAGGGTCTGCGGTGGAGGGTGGTAGGTGGCGTAAAGTAAAATGGAATTTGTTTTCATCTCATAGAAAAAGTTTTGTGGCTGAAAAATGGTGAGAGAAGAGAAAAGCTTAAAGGGTTTAGCTGCTTTTTATAATCTGCCAAATCATTTTCGGTTCAACCATTGAGCGATTATTTACCAGTGGGTCAAGTTGGACTAACAAAGATTAAAAAAGAGCCAAGAGATTCTGATTCTTTAGACCAGAAGGAAGAGTAAAAATTTGAAATTATTTATTATTTTCTGTTAGGAAACAATTAGATTTTGCCCATTTATTTTACAATATATTTGAAGGTATATAGAATAATATAAATAAAAATCTGTAGGTTGGAACTTAATTATATTCAACAAAATATACTTAAATATTTACTTTTTTAACTTTAAATTTTGTAAAAGAAACATAATGGTGACACATTAAGATCTCCGTTTTCATTTTTTAAAAGGCAGTACAAAGTATCTTTCAAATTTTCATCAGACATTGAAAATGAGCGTTGGGACTCCTTAAGCACGTTTTAGGCGAGTCCTAGACTTAACCACCCATTGTGCGGCCCCCGATTAGCCTTAGCTTCGCCCCAAAGGAGAGCCCGGCACTTGAGCAGCTTCCGGCAGATGCTCTGAGGAGCCGTCCGGACTGGCAGGGCTTTTGAATTGTTGCCAAAAACAATTTATGGCAGAGCATTGTGTCGTTCTGAATTTTGCGCACAATTGAGAATTGTGCAATTGCATTCGGTCGCCGGCCGCCTGGAGGGAGGCTTGGATGAGCTAAAAGGGCAAATGACGGTCCCAGCTGCCGCTTAAGTTTTGCATATTTATTCAATAACGAAATAAGCGGCAGTTAAATTGTAAATAAGCTCTGTGGCAGCTGGCGCTGCCGCCTGCCACAATAATTAAAAACAATGCTCGCCTCGTCCGGAGTCGGCTAGGAAATTATGCTTAAAAGTTTAATGTGCAACGTGGGCGAGGACGAGGAAAGGAGCGCGGAAGGAAGCGGCCGAAGACGAGACAACCAGACGCATAAATCTTTCAAGAGCTCACTTGGCTCCAATGCAACTGCTTCTGTTTTCTCTTTGGCGACACAGAAAAAAATACAAAATACAAATAAATAAGTATACTTTTTGAAGAAAACTTTACCTTGGAGAATTTGCTTAGCTTTATAATCGATTTAAATTTAGTCTTTTCATATTAAAATTTATGCTTAGGTTGTAATAAATCCTTAGAAACTTCTTTGCTGAGTTTCCATTTTTTTATGTCAGAAAAACTCTTAAATTTTCTCTCAAGTGCAGCTACTTTCTCTGGCGGAGTCTCGAGTGCATTTGCTAATGACAAAGTCAAACAGGCGACAATGGGTAGCAAACTGCCAGCGTCTCGTTTATTGTCCTTCGTCCTAACTTCTGCGTCCTGCGTCCTGCCTTCCACGTCCTTGAGTGCCCACAAGCTGCCGCTGGCGATTGTCGTGCAATGCGGCGGCAAGTGTTGAAAGCATGTTAATTGCTAACCATAACACCAGCAACAATAACTATGCTCCAACTACAGCTAGAATTACAACTACAACTACAACTCCGGCGTCAGCTTGACAAACAAAAGGCGAGGGGAAATTCCAGCTGGGAGGGGCTTAGGCCTTTTGCTCCACTTTTCGCCAAAGCAACAACATTTACATGTGCCAAGCGGAAGTAGCCACCATCTGCCCGCCCTCCGTCCGCATACTTTCCCCAGCCTATTTTCTTGGTTCCTATTTCCACAGCCTATATTTCCCCACCCCAATGGCTCCTCCCCCACATTTACCCCCTGCCCGCCTCCTAACTAGGCCTTCAAAGCTCTCGGCGCGGAAGTATTTGTCGTGATATTTATCGCATAAGCCATTTCTCTTCGGGCCCTCAGCGGAAAATTGTGAAAATTTAATTGAAAATATAGCCGGGTCCTCAGAGTGGCCTACACGTACTCCAGGGCTTGTGTAGCTCATCAAATATTAAAGCTTTTCTCTCTCTTTTTTGCATAATTTTATTGATTGCGATTTTTCGGCAACAGCTGGCACAAAGCTTTTGCAATAAGAGAAGCGGGAAGCGTATTAAGCAAATAAACATAAAATATTAAAAATCGAGCCATGGTGACCTTTTTTGAATACATTTTTCTATATTTTCATGATGAAATAAATGCCGTTGCGTGCAGTCTTTACTTTCTTTAATATAATAGTAAATGTTTTAAAATATTTATAAATAGTTTATAGCTGCCACTGAAATGTTTAATTATTTTCAGCAACAGCTTTTTGTTTAAAAGTTTCCGACTGGTTTTCCTTTGTTTTTTATTTTTATGTTCCTTGGTTTACGAACTCGTGCATGTTTATTTCATTTGCACCTTTTTATTTGATACTTTAGCACTCTTTCCTTTTGGTGTAAATTTTTTATAGCCCAACTGGCGTTTCATTTAAAAATCACAGCTAAAGGGCTGCATTAAATTACGTATTCCCGGCGGAAATAAAAATCTAGCGAACTGCAAGAAAAAGTCTAGTTAGTGCCATTTAATTAAAGCTTTAATGCACATAACTTTTTAATTAAAAAAGAAAAGAGAGCCCGAAATCTGAGCAGCGAGCATCATGAAAATCTCAAGCACATAATCCCTTTTAAACGGCAGCAGCAAAGCAAACAACAAAAAATCACGTACAATTTTGCACCGCTAATTAATTTGTTTATTTAGGTTGGTGTCCTCTTTTTTTGTTAATAACTGTGCAAGCTATTTAAATTTCTAAGGTTTTATTTTAAATATTTTTCAAAGCAAAAATACGATTTTGCAATGGATTATAATTATAATTATTCATGGATTATTTATTTTGTAAAATTAAAATGTTTAAATTCCACTGAAAAAACTATGCATAAATTAAATTAAATTAAATTATTAATCCAAAATCCAAACATTTCCTTTTATAACTTAAATTTATCAAGTTTAAATTAAATTAAAAATCAAATAGCGAACCCCGTTTTTCGTGGCATACTTTTTAGGGACACTGGAGGTGGCCTGGCATTTAATGCTGAGGCTAAGCATAAAACCATTTACAAGCACTTAGTTTGCATACAACCTCAACGCAAATAGACGAAAGGGGTGGAATGGCCAGGGAGGGGGCAGTAGGTGCTCGGGAGGGTTCTGCAGACGCATTTGCATGTGAAATATGCATGAGTTGCCATGCCATGTCTGTCCGTCTGTGTGCGCAAATAAACATAAATGTTGCGAGAGAAAAAAAAAACGCTGAAATTGCAAATGACAAGTTTTGCACTAAGCAGCAGCGCAAATACACAGCGGACACTGAAAGCGAGGGGAAGGAGTGGCTAAAATGGAGGGGACAAAGTGAAAATTGTGGACGGGCAAGAGGGAAATGCTGGAGAGGCGGCAGCAGCGGTGGCTTGTTACATTGACACACTTACTGCATGATGAAGCAAAATGAGTGACAAACTGACTGCGCGACGCTGTAAGCTGCTTATTAAGCGGAGTGAGAGGGGAATCGCACTGCGGTGCGACCCACAAAAAACAGCGGGCCAAGAAATATAAGCGAGCGCAGCAAAAGCGGCCAACTTTAAGTAAATAAATGGGTTACTTTCACTGGGGCCGCTCGTTCGAGACCCAAATCAATGTCAACGAGTCCTCGCCTTTGGGATCAAGCTGCTGCAGAGACCAAAAAATAAACAAAAATATAAAAGTCAGCAAGATTTATTTAAAAATGTATGTGATATAATTTAAATTAATGCTAAGAATTAAAATACCCCAAATAATAAGAAAATACTTTCAATACTTAAGGTGGAATAATAAATAATAAACCCAAAATTAATCAGTAAATTATAAGTACATTTTATTTTCCTCTGTGTTCAGTGCCACCAGCACGTGCTTTTCCCTTGATGAAGTTGCCAGAGTTGTGAGCCAAAAAGTTAAGGAGAAGGGAGAGTGGGCCTCAGAGACTGAGTTAAAAGCCGAAAAACTTGGCACACGCAAAAAGGTTTAGACGCACCGCCGAGATTTCTTTTGGCCAGGGAGTACAAAACTTTTTCCATTGCTTCAATAAATAACAAAATGACAGGCTAAACAAAACATTAAAGAAAATAAGGATGAGAAAAGTGGGACACTTCAAATGCTCTTTCCAAGACAATTAAAACGAATATCAATAAAATCAATATAAAATTATTATGTATGTTTTTAATATTAAATACAAATTAAATACATAAAAAAGGGCAATTTCCGTTCCTTAGGTTTGTAATACAAAGATATGTTTTACGATCTCTTAATTTTTATAAACATAAAATATTTAAAAATATTGATTAATTTAGAGTCCTCGAAAATCCCTGACAGACTGCACTAGACTTCAGCGCAGCTCCTTCAATTAGGGCATATAAAAAATGTTAAAAGCTCACTTGCTTTGCTCGCTGACATGAAAATGTTTGCGTTGTGTTCTCATTAATTTGCCAGCAACAATAACAGGAAAAATAACAACAAGCCCAAGACCAGCATGGGGTTAAAGGAATAGAACTGAATGCTTTTCATGGTTGCCTGGAGCTATTCTTGTTGGTATGAATGCTGCTGCCTTTTTACTTTTAACGAGCATAGTTTTTTTTACAAATCTGGATTATTGCTCATACGCCATGTTGGCGTCATAGGTATTCTTGGTTTTTCTTACTTTGATTTGTTGTCCTATAAATTGTGCCCTCAACGGACTCTCAGTTTCTTTTTACGTTATTTAAGGCACAGAAAAGCACTTAACATTTATTTATATTTTAATATTTAGGTAAAATCTTATGATAATAAAACAGATTGTACTATTTTCCCGTAGTGTAGCAAATACTGGTTACTTGGTTACTGGCACCTGAATACTTAACGTCTTCTCAGCAGAGGCAAAAGTGCATTTTGACGTTTTCATGCGCTTGGTTGATCTACAGCTGGAAAAAGTTAATGGAAAACAACTCACACACCGAAAGATGAAAGCCGTGCTTCGATGCGGGCCTGTGTGTTGGAACTTGTGGCTCTATTTTTCAGGACTCTGTCAGTTGAACAAAAGGCTACGGCTTTTGGCTTCAAGTCTTCGATTGCTTTTGTGCGGCTGAGTGTGCTGAATAAATGGGAATAGCACACGTTCGGTTTACTTTTGCCGGCTGGTAGGCCCAGCTAATTGTACCTACTATATACTCTGAAATCGATTTCAGATTTTTATTTTTCCAACTGCCTTTGTAATATCTGCAGCAGCTGCATCTGGCAAATATTTATGCCAGAGACCATAATACCCCAACCCTTTGGACTTGGTTTCGGTTTGCATTTTGGATTTGTGTGCATTTTTTTGTGCATCCTATGACCATATGTGTTCCAATGTTTGTACAATGAAAGGCCTCAACTTTAATTAAATTTTTGGTTTATGCCCCTGCAGAACCAGACCTTTATCGAAATTATTTGTTGAAGGGCAGCCTAGTCACGGTGAATTCGGGTGGAAAGTCTGGATGCTGCAATCAAATAAATCCTTAAATTAAAAAATATAAATCGAGAGCTATTGAATGGAAATGTTTTGATTCAAATATGGTGAAACTACTATGAATTTGATTAGCAATCAAGTTCCTAGATTCAAATATTGTGCAAAATCAAAACTGTCTACACAAACTGAAACATTTGAATGATTTAATTTCTTGAATCAAGTTTAGTTTACACAATTTATAATTATTCTTATGCTTATTTTCAAAAAGCTCCAAAATAAACCAGTTAATGCCTCCTGGCAATCACATCAAGGCTTTAATTTGTAATTTTCAGTGGAACTCAGGTGTCAGCTTCCGTGCTTCAGGTGCCCATTCATTCCATCTTATGAAATCTCTTTCACATCTTTCACATTTAACCCGTTGATTCACCGCACCCTTTGGTCCGGGAAATGGCACGCCTCTCTCGGTGAGAAAATGTTACACATTAAAACCTTTTTGTTGTGCTTGAAAAGTCGTAAAACCGAGTTTTATGAATGCGATTAAGCGCGTGAACTGCAGAAGAGCATATTTCTTCTTCACCGGCACGGATTCCTCCTCGATCCTGTCTCTGTTCCACGGGTTTTGCTCGTCCTACTTTGCCGCTGTGCCGGAATTTGTCATTTTTAATGACTGTGAAAAGAATGCGTTCGTAATTACATGGCAGAAACGAAAAACTTTCTGCGATGTATCTGAGTATGAGTATGGAGGGAGGGGGTCGCCCACTGGAATTTCGCTGTATCATAAATTATTTTTCTTATTATACTCTTTCTGGCTTTGAAACGGGTTAATGCGAAGAGTGGGATAAGTTAAAGGATCCCACAAAGAAATGTATTTTATGGTGGGGTTCTTCCACATTTTCAAGACTATTTATTTACGAAATGAGCTCTGTGGTGGAATATTGTGGTATTTTCATTCCGAAATATACGATTTTGGTCGTTTTAAGTCTATTTTAATATTATATTTTTGACTTCAGTTATAGAGTTAATAAAGTAGTTAAAATAAGAATTGAAGCTAAATTAAGGATTCTGAATTTAGACGGAAGCACAGTTCACTTTATGGCGACTAGATGTCTTCCGAGAAGACATCAAGAATACTCATTCTACTAGTCTTAAAAATTACGTATACGCACTGGGGTATAATAAATAAAGATCGTTCCTAATGACAGGGCGCCTAGTTTTCAAGCGGCTATCGCCTCATCTTAAATTCAGGCCTCTTCGGTTCCGCCCTTTCTGGGGCATAACTAAGTAGCATGAACCAACTTGAGGTGGGCCATTTTCTCCACCCACACAGCCATTGTTCCCCCACTTAAATCCGTTTCCAGCTTTGTCGCTGTCTTTCGGCTTCCTGCCCTCCATCCGCATCCTTGTTAGGTGGCGATGTCTTTGCCTTTCTTTCCTGTCTTTTTGCTGTCTCCTTTTTTTATTTTATTTCTTTTTTTTTCGTGCTGAGCCGGCATCGCTTTCTTTTTAGTTGTCGTTGCATTCGCACTTAAGTGATTTTGACACTTGTCCTACTTTCCATGCGTTGATTTTTTATGTCAGCAGACCGACCACCAACCGGCGCCCCTCGAATCTCCCCATAGAGAGCATGCCTGGCATACCTTCCTGACGAAGTTGTTCACCTTTCAATAATGCCGTGACAGACGGCGACGGAAGTGCCATGGAGGAGTGTCTGGAGCGGAGTTGGAGTGTACCAACTTTTTCCTACTATTCATTCTCACAGTTTTCCCCTTTTTTTTAAATACAGTGGGATAGGATTCTAATCCGCTTCGGGATTCTGTTGTTTTGTAGAGATTTTGCGGACAATGAAACTGAGATAGAAGGGGCTTTTTAGGAGTCATCGAATTTAGCTGATTTTTGTCTAGAAATAATATAATTGATTTTATAGTTGATTGGTGTCCCAGGAAAAATAATTTAAGCTCTCAGGGAATTTTTCTATTTTAAAATTTGGTTTATTAAAAATGACTTACAGTGTTCCTCACTTGCCTTTGTCTCTTTTATTTGTGTTCGTTAGCTATAGTTGTAGTTGGAGTCGCAGTTGCAGTTGCTGTGGTTCCAGTTGTCATCATTCTGTTCATAATACTCAACGTCATCAGCGTCTTTTGGCTTTGCCCTACGCTGATGGGCGTCAGGCGGCTGAAGTGCACTTTTGCGGATTCGCCTGATGATTTGTCGCTGTGTGTCGCCCAGCTCCCCTTCCTTTGCCCTCTGCCCATCGCTGGCTCTGAGCTCCTCCAACTGGTTCTCTGACTGCCTGACTGTCATGCTGCACACTCCTGCCCCTTGTATCCTGCTTCCAGTGTCCCAGCTCTTTGCCTGTTTGTCTTAGCCCACTTCACAGGCACATCGTGGGTTGGCAAGCCGACAGTTCGCTTTTTGGCTTTAATTTGACTTCAGAAAAGAAGACCAGGTGTAGTGACCGTACAAGATGTCCGATTTAAAGCTTATTAAAAGGAGATTGGATGGTGTTCCTTGTTTTAAATAAGGATAAAGCTTAACTATATCCACTTTACATGTATTGTATGTACTGTAATACTTAGGTACCATGTGCACCTGCTCCAAATTACTTTTAATCGATATCTGCCACAAATCTAAACTTTTCAACTTCCTTTCCCGAAAATAATGATATCTTTTAAACTTATTAGCAAGCAATGTCTTCTGCGCTTTCGCAAAATAAAGTAATAGCCAAACTTGGGCAGATTAAATCATTTCCTGTCCCAACCCTACCCACAAGATACACATGCACGCGATAGCTAAAACTTTTCATCGCCCAAAGTTTTGACAAGAATTTTGTCTCCCTTTTCTCTTTCGGCTCTATATTTTTTTTTTTTGGTTCGCTGTCAAAGTATATTTTACAGCTCTCTAAGCCACACGCACACTGAGGCAGGCTCACACACCCACACTCACACAGACAAAGTCACTTTGGCATTAAAAACTAATTTTATTTCTAATTAATTTTGACGTCTCGTCGTTTGCGGTTAAATATTCGGGCACGCGAGCAAAGACTTTCTGCCATTGTGGTGCGGGCGAAGTCATTAAAAAAGTTGCCAAAAAACTGGCTGAGCACAACTTTCGGCACGTTCAAAGGAGAGTGCTGGGAGGAGTCCTGAAAGGAGTCCTGGTAGGAGTCCCCGGCCGCCTTGTGGGCGGCTTCTTGTGTATTTAGTTGTCAGCTCCAGCTTTGGCGGCGGTGCACATTTTAAATGCCTCAAATGAAATTAACAAAGAAAGAGCCGTAAAATGTCACCGCAGCAGGTGTACAGCCCACACACACACACATCGTATATTCGTATCTGCCACTCACACAGACACATATCAGCCGCAGACAGGATAATACATATGTACATGTATGTATATATACGACCGCCTGGCAACGGCCTTAGCCCGAAGCTATGGGCAACCAGCTCTAAGGCTCTTGCTTAAATTTAAAATGAAGTTGGCTTTCCCAAGATGCGGTATAAAGTCAGCTGCGGTGGCGGCACATACCCAAATAGGTGCTTAAATTCTGGCTTAGTGATTTGCCTGGCGCACCAAGCCAAGTTTTGGTGGAATTTGAAGTAGAAGTGGTTGCTAAGGTATATTAAAAACAAGTCAAATAGAAAAATATAAAATTTATTGAAATATTATTGAATACAAAATGTTTAAAGCTGTGATTTTCATAATATTAAATGAATTTATTAATTTCTCTCAATATTATTTATTTATTTTTGTGCCTTTTTATAAAACATAATTTAATTATGATATTAATTACTTAGGCAAAGCTTAAAGCTATTTTATAATATTTAAATACCACTATTAATTTAAAAAAATAAGTCTAAGCTTTACCCAATACCTCGAAGTATCGAAAATGAATTATTTTCGACAACCAATTTCCTTTAAAAACCCATTCAAGCACCAAGCTTCGACAGCACAGCTTACTGCTTTCCACCCTGAAAACCCTCGTCCCTTGAATGGGTATATTATAGCGGCTTTCGTCTCCATCCCAGCGAAAGCCGTCCCATCGTGAACTCTGCCTAACCGATCATTGTTCTGGCCATTGTGCACACTGCGGCGTATACGCAATATATTTCTGGGGTTTTATTTGGCGCTGGTCATATACAACAATGTATGCAAATAGTGTTGGTATATGGCTACGCCACGCCCTCAGTCCACCACCCCCACATCCATACCATTGTAAACAATATTGTCAACAAAATGCCCACAAAAACACTCACACTAACAAGCACCCACAAAACACACATCACACACCATACCCATAGACACACACGATAGGCGAGCAAACAAAAATTGCACTGGCGCGCGTTTTATTTAGGTTTGCCCAAAGGTTTAGCAATGGCAATGGCATTTTTGATATGAGCCTCCAAAAAAGAAGGAAAATGTGACAAGCCTTGGTGGGAATGGACTTCGGAGATACCTCGTTGTGGAAATTTAACAGATTTGTAATATCTTCTTATATAAGTCTATTAAACTGTATACATTTTGTAAGAACAACGTATCAATAAATCCATAGTTGGTAAAGGAAACATTTATGAATTCTAAAGGCTTAATTAAAAGATTACAATTACAAAATCAATGCTTTATTTTAAACTCTGCATACATTTTATCAAATAAATACATCTAGTTCTTGACATTCAACATCTGAATTACCATTATTAAGAGTAAATATCCCCACATTAATCACCTTAATTTGAGATATTAATTTAATGCCTTGACTAAGTTTATTGCTGTTTACTTTACTGCATGTTTAATAAAAAAAAACCGATGCTATCTTGATCAGATTGTACACTTTTATGGTGCCTGTGAGCATACTTTTGACCCCTGTTTGTATGAAGGGTGTCACAACACAGCGTCACAGGCAATAATAAAACCCTAGGTCATTTGCTAAAGCGCTTAGTGTCCGAGTTTATTTGTCCAACGCCTGTCCGGCTGTGCGTTTGTGTTGGCCCTTTTATGGCTTTATTAAAACTAAACAATGGCAGCAGAACCAGCCACCCATCACGGCTCCACCCCACTGTGTTGCTTCATCGATTTCTGGCGTTGGAAATCGGCTTTCACTTTTGGATTTTCCCTTACAGCCGAGTTAATGTCTCCGCAGTGGCCGCCTCTTTGTGCAATTAACGCGGGTAATCCCCTGAAAGCGGCGACTGCCCGGCTCGATTTAAATGCATTTATTTACTTAAACCGTGTAAACAATTGATCAATGCTCTGACGTCGCATTCTATAAGTAAATAAACAGACGCGGCTGCCTGAAATATTCAATTAAAAGTTGTTAAATGAAACATTTACAAAGCGAGCAACAAAAGCGCCATCACATCTCCGCATATTCGCTGCGAATGGAGCAATGTCAACAGTGGTGCGGATGGAGCACTTCCATTCAGTCGCCTCACAGCGGGATTTCTGGCACCATAAGCTCCATGGATGAGTGCACTTGCAGCACACTGAACCGAATATCTATGGGGTTTTAAATGCTGTCTGAATTCAAAATCTAAATATATACAAACAAGTATTTATAGAACTATTAAGGACTTAACTGAATACAATTTGGGCTGAAATATGTGCTAACCTATATTATTCTATTCCCTAGGAAATAAACCTTAATTTGGATAGAAAATAATCTATATTATTCTTGATAGCAACCCCTTTATGCATATTGTATTTAAGTACATTTCCTACTATTACTAGTGCCCACTGTCTTTCCTCTGTCCACTGAGGTGTGATGCCCTTAATTGTGCCACAAAGTGAGTTATTCGTGAAAATCGATGGAAATTTGCTGCCTCTGATTCGGTTCTTGTACATGCAGCTGTTGCTTTTATTGTTGGTCCTGCGGTCGGTTTGCCGGATCGGATGTTGGCTTTAATTCGATTGTCTGGGCGGAAACAAAAGCACTGTTGCGATAGAATCTCAAAAATGTAACAATTAATTCACTCCCCTAGGAATGCATTCACATGGAAGTGTATAAAATTAACAATAAAAAACTGATACAAGCCCCCTTGGGAGCTGAGCTCTACAGATTTTGAGAAGTTGAAAGCCATCCTTAAAATGCAGCAAAAATGCAGATCTCTATTTGGATGGCAAGACCATATTTTGTTAGCCTTTTCAGGCTTTTGCCGGCTTCATTAGCCATTCCAAAGTTGGCGGTATATCAGGCAGCAGATTCATCTTAATATCCGCCGTCCTTGCGCCTTTTCGGAGACTTTTCGTTGCCTTTTCCAGCCGGCATGCACTTGAAGCCATAATGTTTTTGCTCCTGCCGCCCACAGCCTTTGCGTTTTGTCGGGGCACAAACTTATGCCGCACATTATGAAAATGCCGTTGAGCGAACGTCGTCGCCGGCACATAAATTAATGAGAATTTATTTATGCCCCGAAAAGTATAGAGCAAACAATGGCGCCAACTTCTCCGACCGGAGTGTGGGGACTAAGAACGGTTTCCAGTGCATTAAGCAATGAATTTGCCGCCACCAAAGGTTGCATATATCACTCTGGAAAAGGAGAATGTGCACCGGCTCTATGAGCAAATGTCATGCAACACACAGCAGCAAGAGCGGGCGGTGGAGACTCCAACTAAAAAATCAATTTGTTAAGCTTGAAAGGGGAATTTTTTCGGAGCNCAGGATAACAAGCAAGGTGTCTCGTGTTCTGGCTGAACAAAATGACTTTTCGTGCTGCTTGCCAAATGGTCAACATTACATTTCCTATCTGCTCACCGCCATTTTCCCTTTTTTGCATGCAGTTTCCGCCTCCGTTTGGCTTAGTTGGCTCTTGTCTCTTCTTCACTTTGTCGCTGGCGCCTTCACTCTCCGCTCTCCCTCTCCGCTCGTTTCTCCGGCACTTTGCATGTCGTCACGCGCTTCGTGTCCTGCACTCGAAATGCACTTATCATGCAGAAGGTCCTGGACAATGTTCACTTGGCTGCGGCATTTTGTAGATGTTTTGTCGAAAATGTCAACAAAATCCAGGGCATTAATACCGTATTTAGACGGAAGTTTGTCCGTATTCTGTTTTCCTGTTTTTATGTCCTCTCTGCCACATCATCAATTACACATTTTACAACCCCTGAGTCTGAGACCTCTGTGCCTGTGTCTCTCCCAGCATGTCGCAATGGAGAGAGAGAGAGTATGCCACGTTCGGGTCACTGGCAAAACAGACATAAATCAAACATTTCCCACGTTGCGAAACAATTTCCGACTCAAGACTCCCTCCGTTCATGTGCTGCTCCAGTGTCTATCTTTTAGATGAGTTTTATTTATGGCATCCGCCAAAACACAAACTCACACACGAGCTGGCAGGCAGGCAGGCAGACAGACATTTGATAAATGTATAGACAATAAGACTTCAGTTAGAAAATTTACAATTGCTTTTAACTTGATACGTAATTGTTGTTGCTACTGTTGCTGTTGTTGTTGCCGGGCTGGTCCTTTTGTATCGCATTTTGATTTGTGGTTTATAAGCCTTTGTATGGGCCATAAATTTGGCTTATTTCGCATGCCATTCCCGCTGTTGGTGAAGTTTCGGCAATTGAATCAGAACTTTAATGGCATTTACACAATTTTTGGTGCTGGCTTACATGGCGAATGCGTAATATTTTCGAAAAACATTCAGCAAAACTCTTATTGACCATGAGAGCTTTCAATTAATTTTATAACGAAGTTTGTGGGTTTGCATTTTGCTCTTAAAAATATAAATAGTTGTTCAATATTTACAAAAGTGAGCAGCAACAAAGAGTTTTAAAAATGTCAAACTAAATTGTCAAGGGCTAACTTCAAAAAAATTAATAAAATATAACTAGCTCCCGAAAAATAATACTAAATATATAAATATAATTATTTATGTAATTTCTTCAGTTAACTTCCGTCTTCAGTTGTTCAGCTTTAACTCATCCTGAGTTTGTGCCACTTTTTCGCAGAAACTTTGTGCTTTCTTCATTATGTCAAAAGCATCTGGCAACTGGCAGCAGACAGAAAGGAGACCAAGAATTTAATTTGCTGCGCAACATTTCATTTAATTCATTCCTTCATTATTTCCATTATTGGTCACATTTTATGATTGTTATTTCGGCTGGGGGAGACAGGACCTTTGGCATCTGCGGCATGCAGCTTAATTTAATACGCCCTTCACTCAGCCCTCAGTTCACTCGCCAGAGTCGTCCCTAATGATGGTTTCTTTATGGCGGCGTTTTATGTATTTATTTTCGGGGCCAACACGGAAAGGGTTTTGGGCGGACAGCCGCCCACGGCACGTAACTCCAGCAGATGTCCAATCTCGAGTGCTTAAATTATTTATTAGGCATCTTTTGCGACAGCTTACGACCTTATGAAATATTATTTTCTTTGTGCGAAGACAGCAATAACAAATGAAACATATGGCCCGGCAGGCGGCCGCCTGGCTGGGTGGGTCAGCTCATAAATTATTAGCTGGCTCGTGTGACCCACGGGTCAGGCATAAATCCAATCAAATTGACAGCAAGTCATCGTCTACAGGATCTGCATATTCATTAGGCATTCAGAAATACGGCCTTGCCATGGAAATGTATTAAATTACTTTGGGAATAAATACTTTTAATACATTTGGTATGGCCAGAGTTTCACATATCATTTTAATTAGTCTGGGTATGCATAAAATATTCATTGGTAAAATGAATAAATAAAAAAAATTATATGTACCCCAGTTGAATTATTAAAATATAAATTAAAGGTAATTGTAAATTTATACAACAATTAACAGCAAATATTTCAAATGCCAAATGTAATAAGAAAAGGTAAAACTGTTATTATTTGTGCCTCTTCAACGTGAATAAATTTCCTGGTGCAACTTACCCGGCTGATTAAACAATATTATTAAAGCCTAAGAAAGGCAGAGATGGAATCAAATGTATATTTGAATAGCCCTAAGGTACACGAAATTCAGCAGAAACTCATAATGAAAATTCTGCCTCTTTCTCCTTCGAGAACCCAGAGCTATTTGCTGCTCCACACTTAAATTTACATAACCATGAGCTGTTCGAAATTTGTTTTATTACCATTTTAATAATTCAGTTGACTTATTGTTTCCACATTTGACCAATTAAATTGGCCACCATCGACAGCAGCAACAGTCTGAGTATTTATTCATAATTCATTGGTTGGATTCGACAATATCGAATGTGAAACACTTGTGAAACTACATTATTTACGGCTGATTGGCGGTGCACAGAGCTATTCGTCAATCGAATTGGTCGGAAAATTATTAAATTAACAAGACACTAAATTAGTCTTTGTTTTTCAATCTGCAAAACTTGTTTTCCTCAATTCGGTAATCAAAATATGTATACAGGCTGGAGGGATAAAAAAAGGGTTTGCAACACTGTCAGAAATTAAGAACGCAGGTGCAATAATTTCCATTAGGTTTTATAGAAGCTTTCTCTTTTCTGTAAATTTTAAATTTTGAACTAAATTTTAGTTAATCAAGTTCTTCATGTTTTAATTGAAAAACATTTATGGAATTTTAAACCAAAAAACTTGATTGTAGTGTAATAGAAATTGTTGTGCAAGGACATGAAGCCGACTGTGTTGGTCTTGAAAATGCAGTCTGGTAGTAAATTGTAAGTTTATTTCGTATGAAATTTATTTAGCCTGTAAAGTGTAATCTCAATGCTACTCCCTGCCGTTGTTTGTGTTTTCCGAGGCCACAAATTTGCCATATCTTAATGCGGAGCCAAAGACACATAGACTCGACTTGCAGCAGTTGAACCGAACCGAACAGAACCGGAGGAGTGAGTGGCTCTGTCCCCATGGCCAGACTGGGGAAAAGCGAGCAAATATTTATTTGGACTCCAGTGCCGGAGGGCTGAACAGTAGCTAACCTTCAGGACATTCCATTTGCACCTGATCCAGCTGCAGATGCAGCCTCCGAGGCTCCTTCTAATTGAATTGTTGCCGGGCGGACTAAGTTAAGTTAAGGTCCGCAGAGTGACTCTGCAGGTTATAAATTAACAGCTAATTGTGTATGCAAATTAAATTGTATGTGCCACTGCAGATGGCACTTAAATCATAATTTGACTAGGTGCATTATTTATTTAGTTTTGCTCTCGAAATTGCCAAGATTAATAATGCAGTCGGTTTGCCGAGAGCTTTTAGAAAATCAGGTTAATAGTGGTCAGCCGGCCTTTAAGTTATTAATATATGTATGTATGTATGTATGTATGTATATGAATGTTTTTATAAATATATTTAATATTATTATTTAACAACTGGTGTTGTTAAACTTTGGAGCTAATTGGAGAGCGGGTCAAGTTAGCCTTTTAGGAATTTATTTAAGATAAAATAAATATAATAAAGTAAACTTCCCAGAATATACTAATTAAAATAAACATCAAGCCAGAAATTATCTGGGCGCCATAAACTGATTGACCGAGAAACAAACACAACACACTTGGCAAACAGCGGTCAACGTGCAAACAATAACATATTGGCATTAACAACCGAGACATTTTATAGATTTATGCAATTCTGACATAAAGCTGGTTTAATTTCCGTTCTCTGACATATCGGGGCCTGGCCGGAGGGAGAACTCAAAATGTCCATCAAAAACGTCAGCAGCCACAACTGTAGACAGTTTACACAGAAAAAAAGTACTAATAAATGAAAAGCAATAATTTATTATTCTAATATTAAATATTAATATAATATTAAATTCAATTATAATCAGTATATTTTAAAAACTACTTTTACCTGATGTTATGGATATACATAAATGTATATATATTTTATTTAAGTGACAATTATAAATCATTTTCCTTGGTTCATAGTCAATAAGAGGAAAAGCAATTTGCGTAAACTGTCAGCGACAAATTCGCCCTCGAGGACTGTGGGCTGCATTTTATTTTTATATGTATCGGCGATTATGCATAACTGACATTTTAAAGCCAAGGCTAATTAATGCACCTGATTATGCGGTCAAGGAATATGAAGTATCCGTAAGTCGGTGAGCTGAACATCCTGTGTACGACGTTCCATGCGAAACTGCACTCACAGGTAGCGCGATCCTCGATAATTCTCTTAATCGAATATGTTTAAAGTGGAATTGATGCCTATTTAATATTCGAGCTATAATAAAAACACTAAATAAAGCAAATTATCTAAAACATAAAAGAAAAACAAAATTAGGTAGCAGTGATGTAAAAAGTATAGTATTTAAACAAGTTTAAGGAAAACTGGCAACTTTGGCTCAAAAGACAAAACTTTTGCCTAGCTTTGATGAGCAAAGTTGTTCCCGTATACAATTTCAACAGAATAATCCTGTTGCTAAATTAATTAATAATAATTACAATATTTCTTTTATCTTAATTGAAAAACTTGTGGAATATCTATAGTCGAGCTGATAACCGGAATGGGCCTTAGCAATTTGTAGAAATTTTCATTTCGTGTGCTGCACAAATAATTAAACATTAGCCACATAGGCGAGGGTTCTGGCAAGAATCTGCAGTGCTGTTCGTGTGGCGAATTTAATAAATGGAAAAAGTTTCACAATGCCCAGGCGCCCCGACTTTGCCCTTGTACCTTTTGGCCCAGAGTTCTGAATATTTTCAATTACAGTTCTCTATGTGCCACGCCCTCACACACTCAGCCACACGCACTGCCTGCCAGTCAGGGGCATTTCGCATATTAAACTAATTACTTCATCAACATTTTAAACTGCGCTCCAAAAGGAAATTTGCATGTTCAGCCTGTGCGTATGCAGCGCTCGTTTGTCCTTTTCCGCTTGATATCCTGTTGAGCGCACACTGTCGCGGATTAGCAGGCTAGCGAATGACAGCGACACCTACTGCTCGGGAATACTTTCTACAATTCGGGGAGAGGTAGGATTTAAGAGGACTATGGACTAGGAATGTTTATAGGAATTAAGTATATCGACATTTTCTGCCCTGATACAAAATAAGTAATTTAAAAACATCTACAGCTTATTTATATTATATTTTATATAATATCTCATTTAGTGAATACTTGGCAGCAATATACAAATAATTTATAAAGGGACCCTATATAACATAATATAACATCTGTAAAATAACCCATTAAAAATCTATGTCATTATAATTGTTAAAACTGGAATACTAAGAAGATAGACTTATAAATAAATAAATATATTTTTTCCAAAATAATAAATGACTTATTCAAATGAATCTCTTTACACTCTGGATGCACAAAGCAAATCCTTAATTAAGGGAATCATTTCAATTAGAAGTACTACTGATAAGGCTAATCAGAGAATGTAGTTAGCATGTAGAGTGTGGAAAACGTCTGGCGTTTCCTGGCTGTTATCCAAGTCGCTTTTCAATTTCCACACAATACGCAGAAATATTTTTGTCCGTCTGTCGGTGTGTGTGTGTTTTGTGTGAGTGCAAGTGTGCCTGCGTCTATGTCTGTGTGAATTTACGCTATTTAGACACGCTTTCCCACTGTTTGCAGTTGTTGCTGCCGTCGCTGCAGCAATTAACATGCAGCCGCGCCGACACTTGCAGCTCAGTGCTGCGCTTTCCCTCTCGCAGGATTTTCCGCACCCCCAGCCGCAGTTTTCCGACAGTTTCCCCCCTCGCCGGATTTTCCCAACCCCTTCAGCGAGCCAGCTGCTGTTCCGTTCTGCGTGCTTTGTCGCCGTCTTGAGCGCGTAAATTGCTACTTCGTGGGCCAAGTCCCCCTCGCGTCCCTGCTACTTCCACTTTACTTCAGTTTACTGGCAGGACCTCCTACAGGACTGCTGCGACTACGAGGAGTCCCATTCCCGCTGCTCCCGCGGCGTCTTGGCCGTTGCCATTGTTTGACTTGGTCATTAGTAAATGTACTTTGTCGCAGCATAAAAAGGAGTTAAGTGCGCACTCTAAGGATTTATGTGCATTACCCAGGAATGAGGCAGCAATGCTCGATGCTGCCTTACCCATGTGTTAAGTGCACATTTTTTGATGAATGAGTTGGGGAGCGGCGAGGGGCGTAAGATCCTCTAACTGCTTTGCAATGGCAGAGAGCTCAGAAAGGATTGTTAGGGCTAGCATTTATGGTATAGTTGAGCTGTTGCTCTCATTATAGCATGGGCCATGCCAATCATTAACCTGAGGAGTTGCACAGAGAAAAATGGTAATGTACTAAAAATATGATAAATTTTTAAATATTAAATTTTCTTGAACAGAAACAAGAATTGTAATTAATCCTTACAGATATAAAGCAATATTTATGTTAAAATATTCATTTAACAAAAAACAACAGCGAATAAATAAATCAAGAAGGCTTATATCTATATATCTTGGAGCTGCTTATCTTTGTATTCATATCTGCAATAAAAATATAATGATAAAAAGTGTACAAACAACTGAAAATGTGAACATTAATCATTCAAAATTTATAAAAAAAACAACACAGAAACCGTGAAAAAAAAGGATAGCATTGGCATTATAAATCCAAATTTCCTTTTTAAATTATTAAGTATTTATTTATAAATCAGCATGAAACATATGGCTCCGGCTAGTTTTCACCAAAGTTTTGTGTAAATTGTTAAATTGGTATTTCATTTTGCACTGGAAAAACCTTCATTCGTTGTCAACATTTCTGCATATCCCCAGCATCGAAATCGAATGCAATTTCCCAAGTCTAATGCCGTTTGGCAATGTCACATGTTAGGCAAATTAATTGCATCGAGGACAACTCCTTTGAATCGTTGGTAAAAGCCAGCACAAATTATCAAGTTACCATAAATTGCTTTCGCCAGGCCCGTACATCTTGCCAATGAAATCAAAGCCACATAAATTGCGCAAATAATTCTGCCAGCTTCCGTCGCCCTACTTTCTCAACTTTCTCTATCTTCCCTGCTCTCTGCGATTCTCCCTGGAGATTTGCAGCGAATATGGCGACGGACGAGTGCAGTGGTAAAGACAAAGGACGGGACCAAAAGAATCATCACTTACAACTGACCACAAAGCTCCGCAACCACATCCACTTCCCCGTCCACACGTCCCCTGGGAACGGTCCCGCAATCGATCAAAGGGAATTATGTCTCAACACAATTGTAAATAAATCTTTGCGGCCATGTGGACATCATGTGCATGCCGAGGTCCTGGCCGAAGGACTTAGCCAGAGCGGGAGGACGGGTAGCAGGGCTGGGGAACTGGGGGACAGCGATGGCCTGAAATCCAGCACATCACTGAGGAGTATATGAAGATTGAGTGGTAATGTGTGCAAATCTAAAGCTTTCTCCCCCCGAGTTGTGGCTCCGCATTCCTCGCTTGCCGCTGACATGTTGGTAAATTGGTCCTTAGCTGATTGCATCGATTGCCAAGGCCGGTTGGTTGGCCAATGGCCACTCCATTCGGTCTTAGCCAGAAACTGGGGGATTACGGCTAAATGCCGGAAATTAATCTGCTCAAAAGGACACACAAAGCGCCCCCATCCAAATGCAATATTATTCAAAGTGATTTCACAAGTGTCGTTGCCATTAGGAAATCGCCTTGAGGTCCAGCTGCCGGTTCCTTTCAGCCCCGAAAAAATTTATAATGCGCATCGATAATGATTTGTAATTTAAAGCTCAAACAAATTTCCGGCAATTTTTGTGGCAGACACGCGCCAAACATTTTCACTTGGCCCCTTGGTCCTCATCTTGTTTACTTTTCATCCGCCAAGGAAAACAACTCGGAGCTGGGGAAAAATGAAGGCGGTGTGGAGTAAAAAAAGCAAAGTTATCGGCGTAATCATTGAGCCAAGGAAAGCAACATCAGCGTGGCCATTAATTTGTTTCTTGTAAACTGCCTTGCCGAGGGCTTTGTGCAATCAACATGAACGTGAGCATCCTCGGTTTGGATTGGATTGTTTTCCATTGGTTTGGGGTGACTTCCCCACAGGAAATTCGATGGCAGGAAATGTGAAATGGCCGTTAATGGAGAACACAGTGCGTATGTGTAACGTGCCAGAGATCAGAGAGACTCTCGGAATAACTAGCATTGCATGTTTGATTCCAATCTATTAATTGGGTATTAAATCAGCATAAGAAGTAGCTGGAAAGATCTCATTTCCGTAGTAGGAACCTAACATTAATTTATTAATATTAACTTATGTGGTTATTATATTTACAAAGCAACATACGTAATATCAATGAATGCCATTTCAAATAATTAATCTGTCTCTCGAGATCTATCTCTGACTCTCCCCATCTCTCACACCTATAAATAGAGCTGCCTCACCGTAGCAGCCTCAGTCTATCCGCGGCTTTCCACCCGTTTAACCGTGTTGATAATCGTGTGTTAATAATCGCGTGATAAAAAGTATTTAAATAATTGTGATAATTACCTTTGCACTCGAAGGGACTTAATCATCGATGAATCTCGGCCAAGTCTGCGGTGTGGCGATCAAAGGTAACTGAGTGTATCAACTGCGGGTAAGTCCGAACCAAGACTATTATCCTATATCCTAAATATAAAGCTGGTAGCACCGATCGGTAAACGCCAACAAATTTAACAAGTATTAAAAGCTAAATTATTAATTAAGAACAGTAGCTGCTATGGCCTACCGCTCGATTGTGTGGTTACAAATTTACATACCTATTGAAATTATGGACTACATTTTGTGTTGGAGATTGGTTTCATGGAGGAAGGAGAGGATTTAAGAACTATTCCCAATGATGATAAATTGTTAAAGATTGTAAATATTGATTCAATTTAACTTAACTTAATTAAACTGAATATGTCAATTAAATGTATTTAAATAATGATTAGCATTATTGTTAAAAAATTACTAGCCTGTCGTTTCAGGCCTACATTTTCAATCAAAGTAAAGACCGAAACATTTCCCAACTTTTGTTGAAACATAAACAGGCCTGTAAGCGATTACCAGTAATAAGAGCACATGTTGATGGAACATTAGAAAATTATGGCATCTGAGATGGGAAGGGAAAATGGAAGGGAGTGGCACTTGAGCCGACATCTGCCGCTTCCCGAGTCGCTTGTCATGTCTATTGTTAGACGCTCGATGTTGCTGCAGCTGCTGCTGCCGGTTGCTGTCCTCGGCATGTCGGCCATTAAAATCGTGTACGCCATATGCCAGCCATATTAATTTTTTGCCAGCCGGAAGTCGGGCCCGGAGCCGAGGCCCGATTGATAGGCACTTCCTGACGATTACGTGGCGGCTGTTGCCTGCGACACGTGAGCCGTGGATTCGGTTACGTGGTTATGGTTATCACCCTTACGCAATTTCCTTGGCGCATAATGCGCCCTGTTGTCCAACAGGCAATTAAATCAAATGGAAACGATGCTGGGGGCAATTGCTTGCTGTCAGAAAAGGATTATGGTCAATTGACTGGCGAGTAATCTGCTTAAATTGTAGTTACTCTGCAGTGGCATTAAGGAATGTGATGCCATCCGAGAATGGTGCTATAAAGAAAGCGGAAATTAAAAATATTTCATATATACAATCGAGTGGCAAGGCAGACATTTATTTTCCTCCATTTTACCCAGCCAGGGACACAGCCCAGCCACATCATTAAAATATGTTCTGGTTTCTTGAAAAGTTTCCGGCCCACAAGTTTGCTGCTTCCTAATTCTTCAGTAATGACCGACCGACATCAACTCTTTGCCGGGCAAATCCTTGCAGTTAACCGCACACAATTTTGTTATTTCTGCGGCGGAGGAGCAATGTATCTAACTTGAGGGTAAAATCCGCATAAGGGTACGAGTTTTTCCCCCAGCTGTCAGTGGCTCATTTGGCTGCTGAAGAGGCAAAAGTCCGGATGGAGTTGGACAGAAGAACCAACAAGGACGAGCGGATCACACATATACATACATATCCCTTGGCCGCAGTTTATTTTTGGGGGCATTTTGTGGGGGAGAAAACAAAAAGTGAATAAGTTGTCGCTTGTGTTTGCTTGAGACTGCAAAATGGCCTGCAACCGTCCCCCAGCGATGTGTGTTGGTTGAAAACAATATAGGAAGGATATGCTGGACTCTACTGGGTTATTTCTAATCCTGGCTAAGCAGCTAAGCTTATCCTATCAGTGCCAGATATATGAAGACCTCAGGGGCATAACTCAATTTTCATTTTTGTTTGGCCCAAGGATAAGTCACGATCACGGCTCCTTCTGCTCTCAAGAGGATTTCCCCTTTTTTCTCGAAACAAATAAATAGGATTTTAATCATATTCCTCGGCATCCCGCCGCCTTGTCTTCGGTACATGTCCTGCTCCTTGCCACACTGAGCCTTAATAATGCCCAAAAGCATTTTACCAAAATTGAAAACTCGTGCAAATAATTTGCATAATGTACGAGACACACACAGAGCAGGAGGAAGGGAGAAAAATGAGAGTGAAATAAACAAGAATGTCGCCTTGTTCTTTTTTCCTGTCAACACACACACACACTCGAAGCTCGGGTCATATTTATATTTTGTATTTATTATGCATACGTATGTATATATAATAATACGCTTCCTATGCCACAGTGGTCGTGTTTGGATAGCAAAAATAAAAAAATAAAAATGTTGTGTCCTTTCCTATTCATAATTTTAAGAGGGTTTTATACACTCACATTATTAAGCTCGATCTGCTAGATCAGATCTAGAACAGTTAATTTATTTATTAAATAATATTCAATCAATATAAAATAATGTAATATATAAAATAAATAATATTAATATATAACATTTTAATCTTAAAATGCCTCAAAAAAATATAAAATACTCCTTTTTTAATCCGAAAAACCCCACTTCCCCTCTTTGACCCACTGTTCCAGCTTATTTAATATGCAAGGCGCTGGCATATATTTCACTTGGAAAACGAAATTAGCCTTAAATTGTTGGCCACATGATGGGGTTGATTATTAAGCACTTGACACACATTCCCCTTACCACAAAAAGGGCTCACTTACTGGGAAGAGGAACACGTATATATGGACGTATAATTATAGGACATTCTCTCACAAAATAGGATATAGATACTTCTATCTAACTGCTTTTTATGCCAGAGCCCCTCCCTCAAGTGCAAATTTTCCCATGTCCCTCCCATGGCTTTAGTTGCAATTTATTTATATTGTCCGGAGCTGTCTACCTAGCCATGCCGCTACCACTCCACCTCTATTCCTCCCCGGATGACCTGACTCTTGCCATTGGCAAAGCTTCAATAATTGCTGCCAAATTGCAGGCGAAGAAGTCAGCTCTGCGGCAAATGGCCGGTCGAGGGAAAACTTAATTGAAGTGTAAGCTGTTGAAGATGGAAGCTGCATACCATCCGCATTCTGCGCACATCGCCTGCAGCTTTTTTTACACAACAAAAATGTATGTGTTTGAGTATTATCAATTATTTAAACTTAATCGCAGATATACAAATTAGTTGTTTATAGTTTTATTTGGATTTGCATAAGATAATACGATTATTTTCTGAAACTTTTTTTTGCTAAAATCTCGGTAAAACCATCAATACTTAACATAACGAAATAAGTCCATTTATCAATTCTCCAAGCATAATTTTTTTTCAGTGCACTGAGGCCAGGTCACGTCAAGCTGAAAAGAAAAATAAGAATTAAAAAGTAGAAGAAAAATCTGTGGGAGAAAAAATAGGACAAAAAACTTGCAGAAAACCGAAGCCAACGCTCTAATGGATTAATTTACTTTGTCGCAGTGCCAAAGCAGCTGCCAAAGCACTTGAAATTGGAAGGCATCAGGGCGTGTAAAAGGTTTTTGCGGCCTGCCACGCCCCCTTCCTCTCTCGTGGCTTAAAATTCCCGCTTAAATGGCGCCTGCCGTTTTCCAACCTAATTGAAATGCTGATGAAAAGAAAATTGTTGTTGAAAAACAATAATCAAAAGTGGAAAACAGTAAAACGCTTTCCACATTCGTACACCTTTGTGAGAATAAAAAAGGGAAGCCCAAAACAAACAAAGCCAACAAACAACAACTGAAAGGCGGAAACAATGTTGCTGGCTATGGTTTTTTCCCATGCTAGTTAGCGACGAGCAGGTTTCCCTTTTCACTAGGTTCTCAGTTTTCCTAAGTTATTTATAGAATACAAAAATAAACTTTGGGCTTTGTAGGAATTAACTTTGATTTATTCTGGATGTGGCAATAAAAGGCAAAGGGTATATCTGCTTTAAAAAACCTGTAAAAAATAATTTTTTAAATAGAGTTAAGTAGCAACTTAATTGTATTAAGAAGAAATTATCACAAGCCAATGATGCCTTAGAAAATAATACATGTCCTTAAATTATAATTTCATTTATCTGAAACGAACATAATTTCATAAATGCATAAACTGCTTTTAACTGGCCTTAAGTACCCTGTTTTCTACAAATATTTGCACGTGCTGGGCTGACTTCCCCAGTTTGCTGGCTGCCATATGTTGGTCAAAAATAAATTGAAGTGGTTTCCTCGCCTCTGAATGTGTGCGACAGGATCTCTCTGGGAAAAAGGATGACTCGCTTTTGTGTCTGGCGTGGAAGCCGCAAGCATTTAGCAAGCGGCACCTTAACGTTGGCAACGCCATTTCAAAGACAGAGCAGATAAAAAGTGGGGAGGAGGTGGCAATTCCAGCATTAAATTAGGTGAATCCCCCCGCTTCGACCAGGTGGGACAGCTTAGCCTTTGCGACAACGTGTACCCGCATGTAAAGTAGTTTTTATGTGGCCAGCCAGCCCCCCTGTGGCCTTGCCGTGCCGTAATGTTGTGAGTGCATCATTAATTTTAATTTGTACTGGGCAAGCCGGCAACACGGCCAACTGGCTGCCACGGCAAAGGGGCGACAAGGATGGGCAGGACAACCAGGACACCCGGCCATCCAACATTTATAACCCTTCCTCGGGTCGTTTCCCTGCCGGCAACCGCAATCCGACAACGTCACTTGCATGGCTGTTTAGTTTCACTTAAAGTGCCTCTTTGTTGTCTCCCTCGACGTCCTTGCAGTCCCTTCAGTCGTCCTCTTTACCGTATATACACCGACCTCCCCAGCAGAAACCCTGAATTAGGCTACAGCCTGGGAATTATGAAAAGTGATGGGAAAATATTGTGCACCTTGGGTAGTTGGTAAAATATTTCTGGTCCGTTTTATAAGCATTCCTGGTGCACACAAAACCACAAACTATTTCCCTGACTTAGTTGCAATTTCACCACAATCAATGGCCTTCGAAAAACATATAACTTGACTATTATTAGAATAATCAATTGAACTAAAAATTCTGTTGCAACAGATTTTTGGGAAATGAATTTTTGTGTTCGACTGCTGTGTGAATATTGAAAATACAAATTTGAGAGAAAAATGAAACATTCTGGATCAATTAAAATTGATTTCTGCCCGTTGGAAAACACACGAATAATTAAATAAATGTTTACAGCGAAAACGCACTGAATTGAAGAGTTGGAAACTAGTACATATGTTATAGAAAATGTCGGAAACCTTAAATCCTTCGTTCATTGAAGGAGTTTCCTAAGGAAACCTTCTTTTTTGAACACACAGAGCCTTCAATGTAATTAGCAGCTTCTTGCCTGGCCATATCAATAAAGTACAATGGCAAATGTCTCCATTTTGGCCACTGCAATTTGCCAACTTTCAGCAGGTGAACTAATCTACCGTCGTCCCCATGGAATCACTAAATATTTAGCACCGATTTCGCCTCATGGAACCCCATAATTAGTTGAAGCTTTTCCAGCCCAACTAATTTTCATTAGGCCTCCGTTGAGTGAAGGAGGATGTGTGCGTGGAGGATGGAACGATGCCAAGTTTCGGTGTTAATCGCTGAAGGAAAAACTTTTACGTATAAAAAGGTGAACTTTTAGGCGGAAATAATTAAATGAAAAATTTGTGAGCCGGTTTGGCAAACCAATCGATCATGTGCTAAATTAAATAATTAATTAAAATAAGGTTTTAAGCCGTGATATAAAAGAATTAACACGACTTGGAACATCAAGTATTTTGTGTGTATTATTTTTTGAAAGGTTCACATTTATTATGTGTATTTTAAAAACCTGAAAAAAATGCAAGTAAAAGCAAAATATCAAGGTATTCCTACACATTCCGTAGTATAATTAAGAGCATAAATAGTAACAATTTCTTTTAGGCGCTGGGTTTTTTTTTTATGAAGCTATGCCATAACCCACGGAACTTGCCGGCGAACTTCTCCAACAGGAAATGCCCTCATATAAGCTCGCAATCAGCGGTTATGTAGAGCGAGGAAACCCCGCCCAGCGCAACAACATAATTACACTTGTCAGTTCATTGTACCACAAATGCTCTACGCACACATGGCTAACGCCACGCTCACCACCATACTGGTACACAGGGAAAAGTGCAGCTTAAGTAAAAAATTATTAATAATGTATATCGTTATTTTAATGGATATTTTATGGGCTAGAGAGTAAAGAAATAGTTAGATTATATAAGGAAATAATTCATTACACTCATTAATTATTAAGATATACACTTTAAATAATTATGAAAGGTGCATTAAAATAATTTAAAAATATCGAAGTTATAATCCAACTATATTACTTACAGTGCACTGGTGGATGGGGATGAGGTCAGTGGACAGGCATTCCGTGTAACCAAAGTCGCATGTTTCACGTGCCAGCAGCAAGAACTCGGCTTCATGATGCCCGTGGTCGATGGGAAAAATCGAGATGACGATGACGACGACAATGATGATGATAATGATGTTGGGGATGATGTCGCTGATGATGGTAATTTGTTGTGGCTAATTGCGTTAAAACCGCATGGGCAGGCATTGAAACGTGACACATTTTTGCGCCATTTTCGGGTCACGCCAACAGGCAACTGCTAACTGCCAAATAGCTATAGTAACCGGATTAGTAGTTGCTAAAATACATATAAAATATGCGCAATTCAGGCAACACACACTCATTGGCCTGCCACAACATTATGACTAGAACATCCTTTTATTCGTTGCATGCAATCCGTTGGCAGGACGACAGGCATTGAATCAAAGTCAGGCAAATGTTTTCAGCCTCTGGCAGCAAAATGTCAGCTTCAATCAGCCGCTCATCCGCCCCGTTGTCCCTGTCTCATCGCTCGTCTATCCGCCTTGCCAGCCAATGTGTCCGGGCAATAAATTTGTCAATTTTTATTTATTCGCACGCCGAAGTTAGCAAACCCTTGCAGTTTGCCATTGGATTATTAAGAATTTATTCATTCGTAGAAGAGGTATATATATTATATATATGATAAATAAATTCAATCAAGAATATATATACTCTATATATATTATTCTATATATATATATTGTAATTTTAAAGCTTCCGACTAGAATAATTTGATTAGACTTATGATTTCCATTTTGCAATTTTTCTCTCAATGGAGATACAGTGCAATAAATATAATACAGTTTTTGAGTAAAAAAAAAAAACTTTAAATTCGTGTCCAAATTACACTATAATTCTATTTTATGCATTACTACTCTGAATCCTTGTACTAAGTTTTAAATGTAACTTCACAAGGTTTATTTCAATTTGAAGAAAACCAGATACTATTAATTTACTATACGGAATATCCACTGTAATCGATCATTATCTTCGGCATTCGCTTATCGCTGCAGCGACTTATTCCGATTGCAGTTTAAATTGATACCACACTGTTAGTTAAGTTCAAGAAGTAGAGAAGAACGGTTGTGTGAATTAAAGAGAGCAACACAGAAATTAGTTTCAATAAACTATTTAATGTATAGTTTAATCTGGGTATAAGCGATTAACAATCTTCTAAATTGCAAAGTGTAAACAAACCTGCGTCTTTCCTGATAAGCAGTAAAAACGAACAAAAAATGGACTATACAAGAAAGAGCATTTTAGACCTCAATGAAGACTGCCAGCTGAAGATTATAAAATATATCATTGCTGATTGTAAAATGAGAGATAAATCGCAGGGCAATAAAGTGAAGTATGCCGATTTAGTAAACTTTGCACTAGCCCACCAGAATTTTGAAACAATTTTAGAAGACTACTTCAAAGATTTGTACGAGAGTCTGGAATTTGTTTTTGTGGCCAATAAAGACGAACTAGATATAGATTTTTCAGAGCTGGAAACCACATTCACAGGAAAAAATAGAGACGCTTTCTGGCGAACCTATGTTGATGCCATCAGACAAAATAAAGTCGTAAATAGGGTTGTACTAGAATATGCCGCAGAATCTTTTCAACCCAATTTTTTGGACCATTTTGAAATAATAAAACGCGCTCTTGAGAATAAAAACAAACTTAAATATGTAACAATTTGTCTTAAAGGTTAGTATGTCCCTGCATTATATGTAATTTCAAAAATTAAAACCAAAATAATAAATCAAAATAATAAAACTATGAAACATTTTATAAAATAACAAAAACATTTTACAAATATTCTTTTCATTTAAGGATATTCCCTAGAAGATTTAAACAATTTTGACCACATTTTGTATCTCGATTTAGATGTACGAATGAGTGCAGAAGCACTGGTAAAAGTCTGCAAGTCCAACCCAGATTTGAAATATCTAAGTTTTCAAAGCACCGAAATTCTCGGAAGACTGTCTGACATCGCGCCACATTGCCACAACCTTACAGAGCTAAAGTTCGCGGTTAAGCCGGATATCGATGGAGTCGAATATGCACCGCTGGCAGAGCTTCCCAACTTAAGAGATATTACTATATACAAAGCTTCCGAAAATGGCTCGCTGTTGACAATTTTTGAGTCGATTCAAAAATGGCAGAGACCTGCGCTCCAACCATTGGAAATTACTTTTTCCGAATCATTGCCTCATTTAAGAAACGTTAATATGGCGAGAACGAACTCTATTTTGAGTTTAAGCTTACACCATTATTATAAAGGTATAAAACTATTGACCTCCTATAACTTTTGGGACATATTAAGGGATAGCAGCCCTTTGGAGCATTCGCTCGCCAACATAACATTAATTGAAGCATCGCTAAGCATCGATTACGAAGGACTTACCATATATAAATGTCCGAAATCAGATACAGATATAAGTGGATTTATTTCAATACTACAAATTTTTAATATAAAAACTTTAAAATTACAAGTCATAAACGATGAAATAATACCTTTAGCGAAACTCTTTGAATCCATAATATCGGACGAATCATACGCTTTGAAATCGATTAATACTGGTTCTACAAAAATCGATCAATTTATTATCTCTAAACTTGTCAAAATAAAATCAAATACATCTTTGACCTGCACACTTTCAGATTGGGAGTCTGTCGAACTCTTGAGTGCGCTTACCAACCTGGAAACTGTGGATGTCGATATTGAAAGGAAATTCAAGATGTCGAATTCAAAAGCACTTTGCAGTCTCATTAACATCTGCTCGGCAAGCGGTCGCATTAAGTGTAGGAATTGGTACATTGGATTTAGAAAGATTGAAAGTATTACAAGCCAAAGGAAGAGAATCACAGCTCTTACAATTTCTGTGAAGGGAAAATCATACATCTTTGAAGCTTTCAGCTACAGAGACCTAATTGCGATTGAGGAACTGGATGTTTCAAAATACGTCCGCATAAATATTAAAGATATACTCAAAATGTCAGAGGTGCACCCCATTAAAAAATTAAGAATTTCATTGGCCTATAAGTACGACATTGAACACTTGTCCGACTTGGCTGAGCTCGAGGAGTTGACCATACATGACTCTGTAAAGGGATCTTTGATAAAGCTCTTCGACCAAATGGCTATGAAGGCGTCACCGTCGCTTCAATATCTAAAAATTAATTCAAAAAATCTTTCAAGTGAAGAATTAGTTCGAGCTTTAACAATAATGTCGCTGAAAAAATTAGATTTATCTGATTCTCATCTTGAAGCTTTTGGATCATTGACGGGGCTAAAAAACTCGAATATTGAAGAATTAATACTCCCGCGTTCATATTTTCCTCTAGGCAACTTATTTTTACTTAAAACTACAACCAGACCTAACCTGGAAATGACAGAAATACCGAATATATATCGTTTGACCTATGAATTAGAGGAACGCTATGAAATTGGTTTGAAAAGTTTGAAAAGCTTAAAATGGCAATGCCATAAGTATAATGAAGTTTTCTTTTTGCCAAAGATAAAGCACTTGGAGAAACTGGACATTGCCTTCACTATGGAGCCAGAAGGACTACGATGTTTGGCTGAACTTAAAAAATTGGAATCATTGACGTTGCGTTTGGATAAATATACTTTTCTAGACAATTATAATATTTTGGCTAATATACAAAATCTCAAGGAGCTCGACCTTTCAGCAGGCATATATGATAATGTTAATCTTACAAATGTCTACCAGGCTTTTGTCAGTAAAAACGTGAAATTAACAAATTTAACAACATCGATTGTATGTGTTGAAGAGTTAAACGAAATAACGCAAATTAAAACGTTAAGAAAATTACATCTTTTTATTAAATCAATGGATACAAAAATAACATTCCTAGGCGAACTATCAGAACTTGGGTCGTTGGCAATAATAGGAAAACATGATGATTTTATAATAGATTGTGTGCTACCCATTTTAAAGTGTTGCAGAAATCTTGATCGCCTTTTAATTAATTCGAGTTATTATCTAAGGGGTATTTATACCCATCTAAAATCCATAAGAGATTCCACCGTCCAATGTCCGTTAACTGTTATTTTAACAAATTTACACGCGATTTATACGGAGAATAATAATAATAAAAATACGGATATACCTGTAAGTGGAAAAATTACATTCCTAACTGAATTTAAAGTTACTGTTTTTCAGGTGGTACTATTCGAGAATGCCTACTTAAAAGTGTTTACTTCATCAAAAGGATATTATTCTTCTTAATGGAACATGTCTAAGCCCACATACGGAAACATTTATTCTGGTATAATTTGTATAATTATTGTTTTTTAATTATTCTTAACATTACAATATTTTGTACTAAAATGATTATACCACCTTTACATTCTTATATTGTAATAAATTCCAATAGGTACATTTGACTCTTGTATTTTTTTGAGCTGTGTTTTTCTGACTAGTGCCAGTTAATACTGGTGAAGCTTTAGGTTATTTAAGGAAGTGAAAAAGTCAATTTAAAAATATTTTTATGTATTTTTACAAAATAAACAGGCTTTATTTCGATTAAAACTACCACAGATACAAATATATTTTTTCGCATTTCAAAACTAAACCAGAATGCCTCAAGAAGCGCTCAGAATCCTAAAGAAGAGGCCTGAAAATAAACCAAAACCCGATGATAAGGATTCTGCGTTGATAGACACAAAACTTTATACACTTTATACACTGGCGATGTGTGCTTGCTTGTGCGCGCTGAGGAATTCTACCATTTTTTCTTTATTTATTTTCCCCCAACGTCTATGTGTGTGTATGTGTCCGTATTTTTTTGGTGTGTTAGTTTCCAGCCATAAATAAAATTTAAGCTACACCAGAACGACGACAGCTTGCGCCTGTGTGTGTCGCGTGTATATGTGGGCACTCAAGCAACAAAAGGTAGAACGGCGCAGTGGCATTTGATTTATGATTGCTCACCCAGTGAGGTTAAGACTTTGAAAATATTTTCACAGACACACAAAGCAGGCGAACCGAAGAGGACATTCCTCGGACTAGGCAACTGATGGCACTCGGGGAGTAGGAGAGTGGCATAGGCCCAAGTTCAATGGCCCAAGTTGTGCCACATCAGCTGCCATTGCCTGCTGTTTCGTGAGGCTTTGTCATAAGGCCTTTATTAGTTGCTGCTGCTGCAGCCATAGTGCACAACACAGAGAAGTCCACACAAGGACCAGACACTCAGACACACACGCGCGTCGGAGCAGCACACTTCCTCACTCGTCCTGACTGCTGATCCTGCTGTTCAATCTAATGGGCGCACATGTCTAAAACTGTGAAGCATTTGCCTAAGAATCTCGCACGTTTCCTGCGCCTGTGAAAAGGGCACTGCCAAAAATAAATGGCTGGGAAGGTAAAAGAAAGATATACAAAATATTAAAGATTATTCTATTCAAATCATAAAATATTGTATAAAGGTACTTTCCTCCTGAAATATATTTCTAATGATTTGCTTGTACTTTAATTAGACTCCAGTTATTCATATGATTACAGGCCAAACTAAGGATTCTTAGAATAAATAAGTAAAGTTTTTAAAAGCATTATCATTTTCCAGTTTTATGTTTTAAAGACCCAACTAGACGTACTGGGTGATTTTTCTTAGTGCCAATATTTGAGGAAGAATGAGTAACGAGCTGCCTCTCGCTGCACGTGCCCGTTCGCTTTATCAGGCCAATAACGTGTGCAAGAACAAGTTCCAGCATAAGTCTGGCCGGGCTGCATTCAACTTTCGTTGTTGCTGCTGTTTGTGCCGGGTTTTCCACATTATGGAAAATAAACTTGCATATCTTATGCGGAGTCGAGTCTCAGTCTTTGGTTGCCCAACTTCACGGTTCGTTTTAAACTCCTGCTGCTGCTGGCTCCACATTCCCCCAAAACTGAATCATTTGCAAAACAATTAAAGTTCTATTAGGCGGCAAATGCAAATTCAGCTCGTTTCGGTGCCTTCTCTTCGCACTTGGCTGGGATTTTTCCATTCTGTCGCATAAATGTGTTTGCCAGTTTAGTGCATAAGCCGTTTTAATTGTTTCGTTAAATGAGCCAACAGCAGCAGCAGTAGAAGGCTTAACCATAAAAAGTTTCTAGCCAAAAAAGAAATGAAAAGGGGAGAACGAGAAAAATGCTTTGCATGTTCTTTTATGATATGCAAATTCTGGAATTTTAAAATGAAATAATTGTAGGAAAAACCATTTAACTCTGCTAGCCAGATTATTGTTTAATGGAGCACAGAAATTGCTAATTTAATGTGTTTTGTTGAATAAGAACGGGAATTATTTTTAATATAATAAACTAAATAACTTTTAAAATTTGGGTTAATTTTTCTTTTTTAAATAGAATTAAATGAATAAAACAATAGGAAATCTTTCAAGTTATTCTTTTATTATTCAAAGGAAAAATATAAAATATTCAAAGGAAAATTAAATTCGTTTGACATTAATGCTATTTTTAAATTCGTTATAACTCGTTTTTCTGATTTACAAAATACATCCTTTTACAGCAATTCAGCTTTAGTGAATTTATCCGGTTTCAGGCGCTAAAAAAATTCCCTTTCCCCAACCAGAAGTATGCTCTAGCACTTCCCTTGCAATTTGTCCGGCAATATTTTTGCAACAATGTCTGGACCACTGTCAACACTTTTTACCTCTGGCTTTGTGTTGCATCGATGGTGAAAAATGTATTTTATTTGTGCAATTTTTTGCCGAGACAGCTCCACAATTTGTTTAGAGGTTCGATTCGGCAAATGTTTGTCAATATGTTTTTATCAAATAGCAACAATATTTACACATGCATAAATTTGTCTATCCGTATGAGGAGACCGATTCGCCAGCCCTCATCCCCCAACCCCTGTCCCCATGCCAATGAAGCGAACCCTTGGCACGTGTGTGCGAGAGAGACACGTCCATTGGGGAGTTTTATGTTTGTGTCAATAAAGTTTTATTTTATTATTTCGATTCGGTGGGCCCGAGGAGGGTGTTGTGGGTGTTGTGATAGTGGACGTATGTGTGTGTGTCTGTTGCCAGCAGCATTCGCATGTTTGCTCTATTGAATTTATACGCGTCACACTCTCGCACACCTTTCCATAGTCCCTTTTATTCCAGGTATATGTCGATTAATTGGGTATATTCCTTTAAAAAAAGACAAGAAACTAATTAATTTAAATTAAATTTATTTTCAATTACTAAGAGTGCCTTCCTGTCAGTTTTACGAATTTATTTGACCATGTATTCCTTAAAAAATAAATATTATTACAGCTTTATAAACATTACCCTTTGTTTTACAAGACAGAAATGTACTTTAGATTTTATTTTCAGTAAGGTTATGCAATTATTACTTATTTTTCATCAGTTATTTATTTAATTTTATTTTTATTACCCGGTATCCCATAGTCGCAACACCCAATCTTACCTGGCCTTCCTGTTATTTATTTTCCCCAGTTTTGTTGCAATACGCACGTGGCTGGACCAAAATAAAACATGTTGAGCGAACTCAAAGTTATCGAATTTATGTTTGACTGTGTATTGAATTTTAATGTTCCTTGGCATTTTCAAACAAACCAAACGCACAAAATGCTTGAGGGAATTCGCAGTAAAACTACTTAAAATAAACTCATCGCTGGCGCTCTTAAATTGGATTTTGTGCAAAGGAAAACGATGGAGGAAGGAAATGCAAAGTTGAATTGGAATCTGTATGGGCGTTTGGGGAGTAAATAAATTTTGTAAAAAATATGTTTACTGAATAAAAAAAGAATCTGCAATTGCAACCGCAATCAGGAGATATTCTGTTCGGCTGCCTTGCCTTCGGTTGACATTTACATGGAAGGGGAAGCATCAAAGGCAGCACGGAGGAGATATGTACGGTCCCCGCCCTCCTTGCCATTAATATTAGAATTTATGGATGCCAACTAACAACGGCAGCAGAGGAGGAGAAAGCAGCAGCAACAGCGACAGCAGCAACAGGGACTACAATGGCAACAACTTTGACAACTAGCAGCGACAACGACAACAACACAGCACAATGTTAACGCCATCGTGCATTGTTAGCAAATTCAAGTGTCTGGTGATGTGCACTCAGAAAAAAGGGAGAACATAAACAATGTTAGTCTTTAAGTAAAAATATAATAATACCTAGATCTGAAACAATTTATTAATTCTTTTTAAAATATTTCTTTGCCTCTTTACTTCACAAAAATAAAAAATAAAAATGTGTGCAATATTGTAAGTGGGTATTTTTTTCTACAAATACCTATTCTACAATAACCTATGTCAAATTATCAAAAGACTTTCCTTTAAATTATTATGGTTCAAATTTTAAGGAATATTTAATTTTATATGTCTTAAGGTGTCCCAGATATATAAAAATAAATATTTAAGGCCCAAAATATGTATTATTATTTGTTAAACAATTGATTTTGAATTCTTTTGGACATCTTTTAATAATTTTTAACCTCCACAAGTATTTACTATAAGAACTTCTTTTGATAATACTTTTTAACAAAAAGTGCTTGAAATATTTAACTATCTCATTATATTTCTTCCAGTGTAACAGCAACATACTGATGCGCAGTGCAACAGCACCAGCATTTGCAACAGCAGCAGCAACTGCAATGCCAGGCGGAAGCAGCAACAACAGTTACTGATAACCATAACATTGAGTGATATACGAGAGCAAAGAGGGTTGAGTGCTCCAGTACGTGTGTGTGTGTGTGTGTGGGAGAGTCCTTCGAATGCAGCAGTGAGTGTGTGTGCGTGCGATGGTATCTGTGTGAGTGTGCGCTGCTTCATTGCTTAACGCAGCATAAGCAGCAGCAGAGAGGCAGTCAGCCAGACACCAGCGGAGAAGAAGGGCTTTTCGATGGCCCCACTAATTTCTGCTGCACATGCAATTTTTTCCATATCCAACACACAGGCGCTTATCCTTTACCCCCTTTTCCTTATCCCCGACCCACCCACTTGTGACAGTTTTTAATACGCTTTCCGTTCGAGAGCTCTGCGAATGCAAATGCGAGGGGTTAGCAAATCATCTGAGCAGAGCTGAGAGTGACAAGCTGCTTAGCCATACAGGAAGGGAATTTAAATGCAAAAACTATGCAAATCAATGCGATTCTTAACGTTCTTAAGAGGAGTATTTGTCAGAAGTGAATATTGAATATGTAGGCATTAAAAAAAAGCAGGGAGACTGCTTTATTTTATCACTCTTTATTTATTATAGATAATACGTTTCACCTTTTAAACAACTTTTAAAACTACCATCCAAAACTTTAATACAATTATTAAATAATACAAAATTATCTTCCACTTCAAGCTTGGTCTCTTCTTGGTAGGGTATATCCTTACGTGTCCTTCTCTGATATTTTATTGCTTTTTTGCTTTTTCGCTTTTGTCAGCCCAATGCAGGCAGTCAAATGCAGTGAGAGAGAGCGTGCAACGGAACTGCATTAAGCGCACCCGATTGTGTGCTTTAAAAATTATGGCTAGCCCGATATTTTGTTTGGAGGTCAGCCATGTTGCAAATGGACTGCCTAGAGCTCAATCAAAATGTGTGGGAAAGCACGAGGAGTCACGAACAAAAAAAAAGCACCTACTTGAGGGCAGAGGGCACGTTGTTGCCAAGAAGTTGGCGGCCAAAGTCGATAGGGGATACAGAAGAAAATATATTGTATGAGTTTTGGGAGTCGACATATAGATTGTTCGTTCGCTTACATACACTCACAATCGCCCCGTTTGTTATTGTGTTCTATTTTATTTTTTCCCGAATTTTTCGTTGGGACTTTTGCAGCCTTGTGGCTTTTATTTGGGCTTCGTGCTGCTCTCAACTTGCGACGACTGCAGCTGCCAAATGTCTGCCAAAATATATAGAGGTCTATTAAGTTAATGTCGCGTAATTTAGCAAACTGTCAAAATCGCTGGCAAGTGAACAGGAACTAAATTCGGTACCATTCAATAAGTTTACTTGACATTTTCAATGCTTTGGCAGGAGCCAAGTTGCCAAGTTATTTGTGTGTGTGTGGATTTTTCGGAAAATTGGCTTGGAGGAGCACTTTGCAGACTAAAATAAAATCTATACATATCTGAAAAATTAAATGAAATAAATAATCTATTCTTTATTATTCAACTTAAAATTCCATTGAGCATCATGACCATTATATACTTATAATTTAACTGTAAAGCTATTAGAATGATAATTTAAAATAAACATCCATTTAATAACTACATCATCAACATAACAGTCAGCTAGCTACCTGACCATCGGCGTTTCCTTTTAGCGCTTTGTAATTTGGCCTGTCATAATAAAAAACAGGCGAAACAAACAACAACAAATACCCGGACAGGCTGCGCTCTGCTCTGAGAAGTACGCAAAACATTTGAATTATTTACCATAAACTTTTTCCCCCAAACTCGCACTCGACACACAAAAAGCACGGACAATTCCTTTGTACAAAATGCCAGATACTCGTACATTTCCCTCCCAATCGCCGTCGTTGATGCGTGGCTCTGGCCATACAAATTTTATAGCATACTTTTACGGGCATTTCCGTTTTGTAAACATGAGCAGGCGGAAGTGGAAGTGGAAAACGAAAAGTGAGAAGTGGAAGGGAGTGGCAAAAGCAAAATAGAAGCTGGAGCTAAGGAACAAAACTTTATATGATTTTTATTTGAAGAATACCGAAATTGATTTGATGCTCTCTTCGTGCCGAGCGAAAAAGAACATATTGAAAGTTGAAAAAATAAAGGAACAAAAGTGCCCAGATATGAGTGGAGAACTGCAAGAGCCTGTCCCATTCAGCACATGCAAAATGATATAACGTAGATGCAAGTATTTCACCTGAAATGCCTCCCTTTTTCTCTCATTTCGTTTCCACTCCGGACTTTGTTGCATTGTTCAAGTGTAACAAGTCGTTTGTGAAAGGACTTTGCATTCGTTTTGCATTTGCCATTGTTTGTTATTACAAATATTTTTCAGTCATTGACTGTCAGCACAACTGATTGCATAATAAATCGACACTTTTCACCACTATTGCTGGATATTAATTGGAAAAGTGATTGCGGTTCGAATATGTTGCAAAATCGCCTCAATTACCATGAATTGTATCACAAATTCAGAACGAGCTTCAATTGTTTGGCATTATCGTTCGATTGCAATTTGGCAAACGGGTTGTCAATAATCCATTTAATTATGAAACAAACTTGCCACTTAACTGGCCTTTCTGATTTAACGATAGCGTTATGTCGCCACAAACAAAGACTTGTTTTTATTGTTCACCAATACAGTGCGTACTAAAATTGTTCTGTGATGCAGAATATTTTATTATATGTAAAGAAAAATCAATATTCTCATAAATATTATGATTTCATTGTGACAGTTCTTAAAGCTGGATATATTTTTGAATTTAATTCAATATGCCTAAGAGCAAAAACATAAATGTATTTAAGATTATTTTTTATTTATAAAGTTATTTTTAAATTTCCACTTATATCAATTACTTACCATTCAAAGTATTTTACTTTATCTTAACCCAATTTAAATTAAATTTTTGCCTTTAAGAACTTATCAAATTAGTTGCTAGGCCATACTCCCCCTGCCTTTTGATCCGATGCGTGTGCATTGCGGCTTATAGTTGAGCTTTCTGGCGGCTGAAACCAAAGACGCAGCTGCTCTCGGCTCCCAGTTCCCGCACCTGTATCCTTGGGTTCCTTTTGGAGCTTAAGACGCTGCTAAAATCCCCGGCACTTTGACTATGCTAATTAGCTGGAAGTGGGTAAGGCCCTTTGTTAATCAAGCCGAACTCCAGCCTTAGACAGCCCTAAGCGATACGCACCGGACTGCCTATTGTCCGTCCGTAACCAAGGCCGAGCCCCCTTTTGTGGCCAACCCCGGTGAAGTCAATAGATTTTGCGGCGGCATGTGAATTGAACTAATTAAATATTTACAAAAGGCAGCCGAAGTCCATCAAACAGCCATTGAACCCCTTTTGACTTCATTAGCCGCGAATACTGCGGTCATTCATCTCTCCCAAGTCAAATTTAAAGGCGATTATAGGCTATTTAAAGTTTGAAACACACAGAAGTTCTTAAGGATAAAATGTAAAATATGCTTTTAAATGTTCCTCTAAATTTTTTAATTCGAGTTCTCCACAGATCTGAGTTTCTTTTACCAAGTAAATCAAGTTCCTGTTTCAGTCTTGCTCAAATGAAAGTCAAGGAAAGTTTTAATAAATGGCAGGGAGACCGAGACGGCAACAAATCATGAAAAAATAACTAACGAAAGTTTAATTTGAATTTCAAGTTTGCGTGAAAACTTTCTGTCGCTATTTCAGCTAGTCTCCTTTTCCTACTCCTTTTGGCCTCGTCTTACCTTTTTCCTTTGGCACTCACTGCTCTATTATAGACTTCCTTTCTGTTTGCGGACAAATGCTTGGCAATTACTTTTAAGGTTCCCCGAAACAAATTGATTGCCGTCGTGGAGTCCTGTGACTCCCGGTGAAAAGGAGACGAGCGGCGGCGAAGTGAAATCAACGTTAAAATAATTCACATCGATAATGGCGCTTTAATCGCATGAAACTTCCGGCAATTTGCCGAAGAGTGTTGAGTGCTTGGGTTGAGTTCTGTCTTCCTGTTCCTTCAATGATTTGCCTGGGGTAAATTTTAGACAGTCCCAGTGTATATGTTTGTTGTGCACTTAAAGGAACATATTTAGATTTGGTGAAATATTTTCAAAATGTATATGGGGCTTAACCATTAAAATACTCTGTTTTATAAAGGTTACAAAAATAAATATTTCCTAAAACGAGATATATTTGTAAATTTTTTGTTTATTTTTAAGTGTAAGCCACTGGAAGCCTCGACTTTGGTTGAACGCCTTGCTGCGCTAATTTTGTTAATGTATCCTTTATACATACAAAACACCGAGGCACACACACAAACGCAGATACACACATTCACCACTCTCCATTCTCCATTCTTAATTTCGTGTTTTGCTTAACTTTTCCTGTTCTGCCGGGAGGCCAAAGGTGAGTCTCCCCTCCAAATCGTTGACTGTGCAGTCGTCTACAAATCCGCCGGCTTTGTGCAATCAGCGTTAACTTGTTTTCCCTATTTCACATTTATACATTTTTTCCCCCCGCTCGTTCCTTGTTCTTTCCTTCCGCTCTCCACTTTCCACGGGCTTCGCTTTGGCCTTTGTCCCAGGGAGCGGATAAAATACACGGCAAAGATATGGAAATGTTTATTTAAAAATTTCGTCTTCTGCTTATTTTCGTTAACTCACCCACCCACGGGACACACGGCGTATGCGTAATGTGAGTTACACGCCAGCTCACATTACGTATACGCAGTGGTGGTGATGGTGGTGGTATGGTTATATTTGTGCTTAAGTGTATGTGTTTTTGCGTGGGAAACATGGCGTATGCGTACTCTTAATTTCCTTAAACACTTCATTAGCGCAAATGTTGTGGCATCCGTGCGCGAAGGGCCTTGGGGAAATCTATTGAGAGAGGGATTAACTTGAGACGAATTTTAATTTATCTTTCGTTTTTACTGAGTCCGCAGTACCTGCGTAGAATCGATCGTTTTGGTGATTTCTTTGTTCTATTTTTATCTAAGTTCAAAGACAATATTGGCTCTCCTTGTTCCCATAAATCAACATCGATATCTGACTCCTAGATTTTCTTAAACCTGTGTGAATCGGATTTACTTTTAAGGCACACTCCTACTCGCAGACCTTTGTATTTCACTTCAGTTTCGTTCTGTAAATAACTGATGGATTTTTTTTTCTACTGTGTGGAAAAACTGTGGTTGAACTTATGATTAAAATAATGCTTTGTGTAGAAGTATTGAAAAGCGTTAGGTATTGAAAGGTTGATATTGAATTTGAGTGTTTAACATTTATTTAAGTTACTCAAATATTTCATAATTTATAATTTTTTTTTTTTTGTTATAGAATTTATCCCAGTGCAACTACTCCCAGCTGCACTTTGTCAGTGATTAGTTTGCCCAAGTGAACGCATTATATTTGCTCAACTAAAAAAATTAACGCATGACTTGCTGGCATATGACAAAGGCCAGAACTACTTTAAGCAGGCGAACAATAAGTGGAAACGAACTTGCATTCGGACAGCTTGAATGGGGGTTTTGTGCAACTCAACTATCACTAATCGAATTGAGGGACGCGGAATGGGCAAGGATTCGCAGGATCCGATTTCTATGGGGAAAAGAACTAAGGGGAAAGAACCAGCCATTCAACAGTCACTTAGCCGAGTCCACGGATGCACTGCTCTGTGCATCCTTAATTAAGCGCAGAAAGGAATTGTTTAATCTGCTAGAGAGTGTCCTCGTCCTTTGGGTCGCCGTGCAATTAAGTAATTGAGAGAGAAAGCCGGGCGGGGAAATCAATTTGGGCGAAAATGAAAATCAATATTTTACTTGCCGAAAGCGCCGGGCGTAATGCAAATTTTCATAATTGAAAACTAAGTGCTGAGCAAAAAGTTTTGCCCTGAACCACTTTCGGTGGCCATTTACAGGCCGTGACTTAGTTTTTATGCCATAATCATGCCCCTCTCGCCGGATTATAATTTAAACGGGTTTTTGGTGTGAAAAACGAAAACACGCGGCCAACTTTTGGCATTGTGTGGCCCCCAGTAACTCTGCCACACGCACACAGTTTGACTTTGAAAACCGGAGAGGAGAAAACTCAGGGCTCACAAGCGGGGTGTCCCCACTTTAAAGTCCTTGCCCAGCCATTCAATTAAACTGAGTGTAGTTTTCAATAAACTCTGAGAAAGTTCCATTTGAAAAATGGCAAATAAATGCGCGTCGTCCGCACCCCGCGAATTCAATGAAGTAGCTAAGGGTTTCTACAATTCCAGGAAAAAAGGGAGCAAAGTGTGCTGCCCATATCGAGGGTCGCCAAATGCAATTTGTGCTCGAGTTCCAGTTACAGTTAAGCGGATTGCCCCGGACATGTATATAGAATATTTATATACTCATGGCTTAAGCAGGGAAAACACACAGAAGCGGAAAAACGTTGGAAATCAGCACTTGTATGGGGGAGTTGGAAAGGTTGCAACGGGCAAACTGTTGCGTTTGTTTTGTAGTTTTCCTTCGACTGTTTAGGGGATTTACGTAATGGTCAATACACTGGGCTTACTGAGACAAGGTAAACTAAGTAGTAAAAAATAAAGGAAATAAATTCCACAGGTTAGTTTTATTCCAGATATTTAGCTTAGGTTACTCCACAACAACATAAGTTATTTAAGTCAACATTTGGCCCTGCGATGGGCGAACACTTCCTTGATTCGGTTAGTTTTATCTGGGCTTTGTTTTTCCCTCCTCTCATTTTCCCAGGAATTTTCCATCTATTTCTGTAACATGTAGTTTATCCGCTTTTCATCGTTGTCCCTTTTAGGGCTTAAGCTCGATTTTCAACTGCTTCGAGGGACATGTGCGTGTGTTTCCCATTTTCCAGCGATCGGGAAAACTTAACTGTCACTCGGAAAAGTTCACTGTCAAGCAGCTGAAACAGCAGCGGATTGTGATAAACAACAGCCTGCAGCGTGGCAGCTGAAAAAAGCCGGAAAAACTTGCGAAAACTTTCCGTTCCATTCGAGGGAAGGGAGGGAAAAACTGAAACTAATTGTTTGGCAAAGTTAGTTAGGGGACGTGACTAAAATATCAGGCGAAGCGTATCAATTACCGGGGCAATGAGCCGACAAAAAGAGCCATCGGACCGCCCTTCTAACACAGCGCAGTGAAATATTAGGACCAGAAGATCCGACAATTGGCAACTGCGTCGCACATCATCAATAAAACATTTGGTTTCGGTGAATGCGGCCCAAAACCGAAATTGTGGCCAAAGAGTTACAGCAACAGGCAGGCGAGCATAAATCAATCACTTCCTGCCGCTCGAGCAATTGGGATCCCCTCACATCAAATTGGTTTTGCATGGCAAAATTTTATTTATGGCCTCATATCACACTGGGGAAAAGGCTGTACAATTGGTAGGACATTTAAGTTTTTTTAGGGGTCAAAAATTAGAGAAGAAAATGTCTCAAAATTAAAAAATCTGTATCTAATTGGGAGTTTGCATTTAAATACAAAAATTAGATGTATTTACTCCAATGATTATTAAATTTGATTTATTTTTCAAAAGTTTGTTATTTAATAGTAAATATTTGTAGCCAAGAATTTATAGAAAATAAATTATAGTAAAATACACATACAATACAAATAGAGTACGAAATTGCCTTATTTTTTTCCCACTTAATATTTCCCCTCAGTGCAGCAGCACTCCTTTTGTTCTCGCCACGAGTATTTTCCGTATTTTTGGATCCTCAAATTGTTATTTGTGCGTTTTTGATTTGTGGCACATAATCGACACGGGGCTGCCGACAGCATTGGCTCTAATAAATATGATTTATACGTTGGTCGAAATGGGAAACGGAAGTCGTAACAGCTCACTCTAATGAGACATTTGTACGCTCTTGGTCTCGGAGACTCAGAGACTTGCTACCACAAAAATGTTGTACCCGGGACTTGGCAAAAGTTTACAATTTTTTGATTGACTTTCGCCTGATTGATGCATGAGTGGCGGGATTCGATTGACATTGATTTATGGCCAGCATCGACTGGCATATTGCCCAGACATTGGTGACAATTGCTGCGCTTTTCTCTGTTTCGCGTTTTGCAATTGTTTTCAAAAGTTTTCCCGGCCTGGCATCAATCAATTTGTTTTCAACCGAATACTCCGTTGACTTCTACACTAGATTTGTGCATTTTACTAGAAATAGTTTCTGTTGACGAAACCAGCCAAATAACACATTTATTCATTTGCTAAACATGGGAGATATTTGATAAAACTAAGAAAATTAAGAATTCCTAAAGTATTCTTGTAAAGGATTAATATATAGAAAATAAATAAATAAAATATTTTCTAAAATGTCTTTGAGAAAGTGTTTCTGTCTGTTCACCCATTCCTTTTTCGATTGGAATTATATGTTTGAAACTTTATACAAATACTCTTACACTAAAAAGCAGGCAACCTTAAAGCCTCACCATTATTAGTGGTGGCCACAGGTGGAGTGTTATATGTCCTTTTAGGATCTCTTTGACATTTAAACACCATTTAAAATATATTTTGTTCCGACAACCTTCGGTGTACATATTCCTGGGCCCCACCCCCTTTATCCCCGCCCAGTGCTTACTACATTATGCACTCACAACACTCGGCAGCTCATTCATTTTATTTATTCTGCACTTCAAAGCTGTGTGTTCTGTGCTAAGCCCCCCGCCCCTTCCCCTGCCTGCCACGCCCCCTCCATTGGGGGCCACTGCCAGCTCACCTGTCCAAACAGCAAACTCGGTTGAGCTGAGGTGAGCGAAAAGAATTTGCATAAAACACAAGGCTGGCAAAAACTCGACACTATTTCATTTCAGCTCCTGATGTCGCCTCCTTCTTCCCCTGTCCCCCTGTGCTACTCCCCCCTTGGCTCATGTGTGTATGTGTGTTTGTTTTGACATCAGTTTTTCATTACGATTGTCACGCTCCCGCGACTTTTGGGGGAAGAAGCGAAAGAACCGCAGAACAGCAAAAGCTTGGAAAAAAATGGTCTCTCCACAAATGCATTTTAGCTCTCACTGATTAAATATGAATTCGGTGGCTATTTGGCAGCTTTAAAGTTTAATAAATCCCCAGAAATCTTGATGGTTTTACATTGGCATCGTTTAACCATTTTGTGGAACATTCTCCCTTCAATTTTATAAAAGGGAATTGGAGTTGTTATATAAGAAATTATATAAATCCATTATTGAAATAATTAATAAAAATAATAAATTCAAAGTGTTGTACCAGTTTTGTATTTAATATTTTATACTTCAATACTTTAATAATTAATATGCCTACAATCACTTTAATAATAATATATGCAAGGTATATGCATTTTTCTCCAAAAGCTATGATTTCCAGCTTAGGTATACGAGATATCAATTGCTGTCTCCATAACAGCCAGGGCCAGAAATGGGTTAAACGGAAATTTAATTTAATTTCACTTTGCCCCACTCGCAGTCCTTCGAAATGGAATTGAACGGAGCGGTCTGCCTTCTGTGGCTCTCGAATGGCCAACTATTTTTCGATTCGCCACAAAAGTCGTTCTCGTTACGACAGCGGCGGCGGCGGCTGCTTTTCGGCTACATTTCTAGTTCATTTCCGGCTAAAAATGAGCTGCTGCTCTGGGTATCCGCCACGAGGATTCGGGGACTCACATGTGGCTCGCATTACCCTGTCTGGCCACCGCTGGATGGCAGGTTACACGACTCCAAACACACCCTATTCGGCACGCCTTTGTGCATAATTTTCCAATTACCATCAATAAATTGGCCGCTTCTGGCAATGGGTTGGCCTAAAAATTAATTGAGAAATTATTGCGCCGCAGCTAACTCGTTTAGTTTGCACTTTAATTACCGTTTAGCATTTGCATTTAACCAATTTTTCGCTATTAGAGCGGCAGCTGGTGCTTTTGCTCCGCTACTCGAACATCGAACTGCAAATCTCAATGCTGCAATTCGTGTTCGGCAAGCAAACATTGCATAAATTGCATGGCAATG
>JAEIHY010019980.1:0-20165 GCA_018904565.1 Drosophila tsacasi | reverse complement strand
GGGGGGGGGGGGATAAAAAGAAGGTCTCCCCTCCTCCTCGATACCACATTTCGTTACTTTCCATTCCTTTCTCTCAGTTGTGCACAATCTGGCTTACACAGAAACAATATTTGATATTTTTCAATATTCTTATCCATTTTAAATATATATCAGCAAGGGATTACTCTTGAGGAATGGAGTAACTAACTCCTTAAGGAGCTGTGTATTTAACCCAGCTGCTTCTGAGTTCAAAAGTCAACTAAAACCTCACAAATTTTGAATATTTGAAATTTCACTTTACCATTGTAGAAGTTACTAAGCTACAGTACATGGAAACAATATGTTTGTACACAAAAATAAATTAAAATGAAATTTCATCTTCATTCCTAATATTTCTTCTTTTGTATCTTTTTTTCTGTGTACCCATGGCCAGCATTAAGCTCCGGTTCTCTGTCTTTCTCTATATATATACCCCACTTTTTTTGTCTTTTTCTATTTACTTTTAATTAAAATGCGTGTCATGAAATCTTTTTTGTCTTCTCGAACAAAAGATTCCACCACGACCACGAGAAGAGGGGGAGAGAACCGAAATTAGCGCAAAAATCCGCTTTATGAGCCTGGAATGGTCGATGATGCCTGGAAATGATAATGATGATGACAATGAGTCCCCATATCCAGATACATTATTCAGCTGTCAATTTTCGTATTTCGACACATTTTTCTTGATTTGGCGACAGGTTGCCCTGCTGCTTCTAGTCTTCTTTTATTTTATGTTGCGTTTTCCTCTCGAAAATTCCTATTTAATTTGAAGCCATTTATTATTTGGCTTTCGTCGCCAGGACAAAAAAATCTCATCTTCAGGGCAATTTTTATGGCTTTTTGTCTATTTAAGTTGATTGATGCCGCCGCATACCGAAGGGCAATCAAATGGATTACTTTTGTGTGTTTAGCTTCAGTCAAATTGTTATTAGAATTTATTATTTTATGTGGTTTATTTAAGTGGGTCGAAGTTTGAATTTAATATTTACAAAGGTGTGTGCGGCAACAGCAAATAAATACACTATTTAAGCAGCTGTATATTTGCAGTCTTTACTTTATTTTTTTACCAACTAGTCTCACACGTCATTAAAACTGGAAATAAGCCGATTCATTTGATGAACCTGTCGCTGTGTGTTCCTCGCTTACTTTCTACCTTCCCCAAAGGAGAACCTTTATCGCACTCCTTTGGGGACTGCCTTTTTAATTGCTATTCCCATATCAAAGCCTGAGTGGATTTTATCAGCAGATTATACAGTGGAACTTCCTTAGCTTTCAAACATTTTTGATTAATTTAAATAATTAGAGAACAGAAATCCTTCTTATGTCCATGCCCTCTTCTTTTTAGTAAAAAAAGTGCTGCAATTAAGCTTTTTCAGGAAAATATCTTGATGAATTTAGTTTTATAGGTCTCTTAAGGTATTGTGTATTCCAGGTACTCCTTCTTACTGAACTAAGACTGTATTAGCCATCGTTGGACGGGGAAATTAGCATTTTATTAGCTGAAATTGCGAGGCGTTGTCGTCGTCATCGTTGTCGCTGTCGCTGTCACTGTCGTCTTAGTTCATTAACCTGCCGGACAGACAGACAGACGGACTTGGCATCGCATTTGTTTTTATGACTCCAAAAAGCAGACCGTTCCACCGGCTGTGTGTGGACTGTGTGGAACGCATGTGTAAGTGTGTTTGGGGCGTATTTATAGCGCTAATTTGTATCACTCGCCTTCACATTGCGGCTTTACCGCCTCTTTGCATGCCAACATGAAGCTGATATAAATTTTATTTGTGAGCAATATAAATTACGCGCCTTTCACATCGGGCAGCCAGAGCAGTTCCAGACTTCCAGACCCCTCTCCAGAGTCCCCAAAAACTGCCGACTTTTGCTGGCAGTCAGCCACAGATCATTAAAGTGCCGAGTGCAGGTCCCCCACAACACCTACATACAAACCATAGTGAAAGAAGCACTACCCCGAAAAAAATAAATAAAATAAAATAAAGAAAGAACACAAACCAAAAACTCACTTGAAATTTATGTGAAATTTTTTATTTCAGTTCAGCGCGACTGGCTGCTGAAGTGTGCGCCAAACGAGTGTACTTAATTATGTAAAATATTTTCCCTGCCCAACTAAAAGTCGAGTGATTTATTTATGAGAAACATGCTGGGGCAGTGAGATGATGAACTTATGTGTGGAACCTGTTTTTCGGGGGGGATATGCAAATGAACGTGTGAAAGCAGAAGCTACTAAAGCAGTGTCTTTTCTATTAGTTGTCATTATGCTCGCTCGAACTTTTTAGGGGGAATTTTACTAGGCTTTTACTCAAGTCAAGTGAGCTTAAAGTACCTTAATGATACACCTACCTTGTGTAAGAATACAAAACTGCAAGATGTACAAAAACCAGGAGAAGAAGCACAACCATCTGGTGAACAAGTACCTGAAGATCTTCTTCGTGGTGGCTCTCTACTGGTCCATCTCGATTCTGGCGGTCTTCGTGAACAAGCACCTGCTGAGCAGCGACACTGTCAGCCTGGGAGCACCGTTGTTCATGTCCTGGTTCCAGTGTGTCGTCGCCACGGTCATCTGCTTCTTGATGAGCCGACTGAGTAGAAAGTATTCATCGGTCTTTACCTTTCCGGAGGGGACTCCCCTGGACATTGACACTTTTCGGAAGCTTCTGCCCCTCTCCATGCTCTACACGCTGATGATTGGATCCAACAACCTGTCACTTTCGTACGTGACGGTGGCGTTCTACTACATTAGCCGCTCCCTGACCACGGTGTTCAGCGTGGTGCTGACCTACGTGATCCTGCGCCAGCGCATCAGCTTTAAGTGTCTGCTGTGCTGCGCCGCCATCGTCATTGGATTCTGGCTGGGCGTGGACCAGGAGAGCCGCACTGAGGTCTTCTCCTGGCGCGGCACCATCTTCGGAGTGCTCAGCTCGACGGTCATGGCCATGTTCTCCATTCAGACGAAGAAGTCGCTGGGCTATGTCAACCAGGAGGTGTGGCTGCTCAGCTACTACAACAATCTGTACTCCACGCTGCTCTTCCTGCCGCTCATCATCAGCAATGGGGAGCTGGAGATTATTATAACGTATCCGTATCTATGGGCCCCATGGTTTTGGGCCACCATGACGCTGAGTGGTATTTGTGGCTTCGCCATTGGATTTGTCAGCGTTTTGGAAATTAAGGTCACCTCGCCGCTAACGCACACTATCTCTGGCACGGCCAAGTCCTGCGCCCAGACTTTGATTGCCACCCAGTATTACCACGATAAGCGGTCGGCACTGTGGTGGACCTCCAACATCGTGGTCCTGGTGGCCAGCGCCGCCTACACGCGGGTCAAGCAGCTGGAAATGCTGCACCAGCACGAGCAGCGCAACATCGCCACACAGAAGACCTAAAAGGATAAATATCTCAGAGCTTTCTCCCTGCAAACCATTGAAAATCCCATAATTTCCATATATTTAATTATAAATGAAATAAATCATTTATTCTCTGTATCTTTTGTACAAATATGCATGCTATTTATGCTGCTCATATGCTCAACATTATATTGAGATTAATGTATAAAAAGTCGTGGATCCCATGTGGATTGTATGCAAATTTATAAAAATCTCACCAAACCATGTAAAACCGGTTCCTCGACAAATCATCATCAGCTGGTCGCTGGTCAGCCAAACACCCCACTCTCTTAATTGTACAATTTCATTAATTGCATTTAATTGCCTACGTTTTCCAAATTGTTTTCACTCACTGAGCGGCGGCGGCCTGCCTTTTGTTTTTATTTTCCTGTTAGTGTTTTTTTTTTTATTGTTTTTTGCACTCTTAATTGCATTTGTGTTACAATTTCATTTTGTAAGCGTTGTCACAACCGTCGTTGTCGTTTGTTGCTGCCCTCGTTTATTGCTTTGTCTCTGTGGGTTTGGTGGGACCCGGGCGACCTTCGCCAACGCAGCCGCCAATTCATTAATAAATTACTCCGAATTGATTGCCCCCATGCACAGATTTCCCAGAGTGCTCAATAATAGAATATTGTCAATCAGGCTGCGGCAAAGACCACCAACTACACCACGTCGGATGCTTGTTTCGATCAGTTAACATTTAAGCAGCTATCTCTGGCCGCATCGCTTCCGTCTCGTCGTGTTTGGGAAGCTCTTGCAGAAAGGCTCTGACACAGATTTCCATCAAATTAATTGCTGTGCGCTTTTTTAAGTGCGCGCCCAGGCACTCAACAAGCGTGCTAAGTGTTTTTCAGGCACACAAGTGCAGCTGAAACACGCTCCGCGCTCTCACCCTACAGTGCTCGCTAATAAATTGCCAAAATAGGTAAAAAAATCTCTGGCTGTTATCATAGCCATTACCTGTTATCATTTTAACGAGTTATCTCTAGTTTTTTGTTGGTCTTTACATTTTTTCTAGATTTTTTTGGGTCTTTAAAGTATTTTTTCTTTATTGCCCTCAATATTTTATGGAACATTTCCTATACTTCTACATTGAAATTTCAATGATCGAAAATTCAAGTATTTGATTTTTAAATTTCAATTTTATCTCTAAAAACAATCTAAATATTATTCTTTTTCGATTGCATTGGTTCGAAATAGCAACCATTATATCGTTAATAATTTGTATATAGACTTTCATGTCAAATAAGGATACAGTACCTATATTTTGTGTCATCGATAACCTTGACTCAGCGAGAAATAGCATACAAATTCATTCTAATTAAATGAAGCTAACAAAATGCAGTTACCCAAGTTTTGAAGTAAACAAGAGTAAATGCATGAAAGTATTTTGTTATTTAAATTATTAACGCAAAAACAACAACAAATCTACAGCAGCAGAGAATGAAAACTTTTGCCAAACTGAAACCCAAAATCGAAAAGTTTCTCGAATTTCCGAGCCACTACTGTACATAGACGGGATGTACACAATATAGACGTCCCTCGCCGCCTTATCAGTGGCAATAAACAGCAGCACAGCTTGAAAAAGCTTTCGGAGAGAGGAGCCCACTCTTTGGGCCCTTGTAAAAATTGTTAGCTTCCGCTTTGGGGCCCACAGGCCAGAATAGAGGCGGGGCGGCGGCAATGGCAGCGGGAATATTTCAATTTATGGCAGTTTGACAGTTTTTCGATGTTACATGCTGCGAATTTTTCTGCACTGCTGAGCGCGAGGCGCAGCTCAGCGAGCACTCTCTCTCTATTTTAATTAAAATCCTGGAAAATTAAATTACGAAAAATGTTCAGCTGGCGCAATGCAGAGCAAGCAAAGCAAAAGCAAGAGCAAAACTCAGACTACAAGCAAACAAACAAACGCGCTCAATCCTTATCCATAGAACCACCCACAGAGCCGACAGAGAGGGACAGAAATCACAGCTCAAGTTCACAGAAGCCGGCAACAATTGGAGTCGATTGTCATACATAAATCATCAATTGCTGTCGTCGTCGTCGTCGTTGCTGCGACAGAACACAGTGAGTCAAAAGTTGGCAGCAAATTACTCTTGAGAGCTGCGAACATATTTTACATATAGTGAAAGAAGGGGTTCGAGCGTATTATTGGTTATATTTTGAGCCAAGAATAATGGCTGAAAGAGAGCTTGTCATAATTGTAGAGCGATTTCTTTAAGAATTTAAATAATTTTATGTAAATAGTACTGTGCGTTTATGTAAAAACATACAAAGTTCAAGAAATCATAAAAATTTGTAGTATTTTAGCCCAAATCCCTTTTGTTTTATATTATTCTAATGTTTAAATTCTAATTAATTAGGTAACTTATTTTTTAAATCAATAAATAGACTCTTTTCCCCGTCTAGTAATCTGAGAAGCCACTGTATTTACTGCTTCCAGCTATTGTTGTTACTCTGTATCCAATGTATATTCCTTCTTGTCGATCGAACATCTCTAGCCTCTGGTGATAGCTTCAATTGCTTTGAATTGAATTATAATTATGTGCTAATGTTGATTCAATAAGTATTGCTATCAGATAAGATTCTAATTTAATTTATGGACAAAGCTTCTGCTGTGTGAACAGTGATTAATTCTTATGGGTAAATTCCCTTGTATTTCATATATTTTCGTATATGAAAAACGTGTGTGTTTTGCTGTTTGCTGTTTTCAGCAGCTAAACTGATTACCTGTCAATTAGCAGTTCACAAAGCGTGACTCTCACATGCTGGCTGCTCTTTCCCGACCCACATTTCCCACACCCTCGCTACCATTTTCGGTTCAGACTCCGTCTCCAGTGTTGTTATGTGCGGATAATTGCATTTCAACATTTTACCAGACGCCAATTATGCTTTTCAAGCAGAACACACAAATTGTAAAATGTATTCATTTGACATAATTGTAATTGAATTGTCTATAGTGAAATATGCATGCAAATGAATGGCAAAAGCACAAACAACCGTGAAACAGAGCTGTTACAATTTTACTCATTTAAATACGACAAATGCAAACCGAATCGAATGGAAAGACCTCTTAAATGACAGCAATAGATGATTTTTTAATGCCTTTGAATGATAGAATAGCTGTTAAGCTCTATATTTCCATAGTTTTTATTTTGACCTTTTGTTGAAATTGAAACTAAAAAGATGATCAATGACACAATTCCGGAGTCTTTTAATTTTTATTAATAATTTAAGTATTTTAAATGTATTTCTACACGATGAAATAGACTTTCAAATTAGATAATGTGACATGCTTTTGTAATTTCATTAATTAAAATTTAAATCATTCCCTTTATGGTCTTTTGGGAATTAAAAGCATCACGAGATCCTCTTTTGATTTTCACTGTACAACTTCTTGAATTATTAATTTTAAATATATTTCATTATTTTTAAATGCCTTTTACTACACCCTTAGCTACTCTATTACATTCTGTAAATTTTTTAAATTTAATAAAACTGAAATCAGATAGAGAGCCCCCATAAAGTTTTCAGGGCATTGAAAGCTTCATTTTTTTCCTGAAATATTCCCTGAATTATTAATTACTTGAAATTCCCCTCTCTGGTCCATCGCGATTTCAATGTACCTTTATTTTTCTGCATTAACTCACCGACTCATTGGCTTTCGCGACTCTCGCAAAATTGATAATTATAAAAACTGGAATTTATATTTCACATTTCCTTGCCATCGTCCAATGCATTATTGATGGCTTGACATGGCCAAAAGGGCTCTCCAGCGAGCGCCACTGAAGTTTGCCTCTTCTGGGGTCTTGCACATGCAACTGCATATTTTACCAGAGTGTGTGTGTGTTCATTCCAACGAACCCAGCCCCAGTCCGAAAGGCCACCAACCAACCACCCACTGCATCTGCCCCCGGGCAGCCCAGCCAAGTTGCTCGTCGGATGGTGGGAAACTGGTTTTTCAGAGACTCCCGGACTACGACTCCCAGACCCGTAGTCTTGTCTAGTTTGCCGCTCAACGAGGTTGACGTCGCATGCCTTATGAATGATTCAAATGCACGTTATGTGCGCAAAAAACGAGAGATGCAAAAGAGGAATGTGTGGGGGACTGTGGAGGTTTCAATACTCTTACACTTTTTTTTTTTTTTTTGAAGATGTACTTGATCATGTTTAAGAGGAGTGTGAAATTGTATTTACATTTATTTTATTTATCTAGAATTTTCAAAAGAGAAATTTGAGACAATATTTGTTATTCAGTTGAAACTATTTGTTAGGAATACGTTTTTTTAAGACCGAAGAATCTAATAATCTTTCTAAAAATGATTATGAAGTTATCATTGTATTACATAGGAGAATATCCTTTAAAATGCATAATCAATATGTAATGTAATGTGCGGAAAACGGAGTATCTGTTACATAGATATGACTTTGGGTAACCTTTGCATTTAAGATCTTAGGAGCTCAAAATCCTCTAACTAAAGCTTCCATAATTAGGATAATACCCCTTGAAAGAGTATCCGGAAAAAAACAGAAAAGCGCCTGCAAAATACCGTTAAGAGTTGTTGCGCTTTTGGCGCTCGGTCTCACTCACTCTCCCCGCTCTGACAGCTCTTGGCTTGTTTGGCGTTTCAGCTGATGCTGCTTGTCTTGCCGCTGTTTGTTGTTGCTGTTGCTGTCTGCGACTATGACCTTTGTCAATGGAATTTTTTGGCCAAAACGGCTTTTGGATTGAAGGAGAAGAAGAAAAAACCAACTGTTTTTTCTGCTCTTTCTTTGCGCTTCTTGCCGTTGGCATTTGGTGTGTGCAAAGCGCACGAGATTTTGTGGTGGGAAACGGCTCAAAATAAAATAAAACCAGGAAAACCAGGCAGAGATCCAAGCCGGAAAAAAGGTATTGAAAGCTAAGCTTTGATTCGATTTATTGATGCAGATGTTGGTGGCAAAGCAAGCACATGGTGTATCTTTGCTTCTTTATGCGGAAAAGGCAGAAAATTCGAGAGAATAAAATATAACAAAATAAATAATTTGTGAAGGTTTCTGGTCTTATTTTTCTAAGGTTTTTGGCTGGTTTTTTTCAATATTTATATTTTTATTTGTTAGGAATCCAGTTTCATTTTCTTTTTTTCTTAAGCTCATGCCAGAGTGATTTTATCATTCGTTAAGACAAATCTTTATCCTAATTCGCTTTATCTTAATTGAAATCAAATTATATTTAGAGCATCTAATCTAATGTAGGTGTTATAAGGTTTAGCGCGATCTTGATCCCACTGAAATAATATTTCAGATATTTTTTTTATCAGCGTCTTAACCTTTTTCTCTTTTATGACACGCCACTTAACATGTCAGGTTACTCACGGCAATTTGCAGGTTGAGACTAACATTTTCCCAGACAAACGTCAATTAACAACTTATCTTAAAGCTACAGCCAACGCGAGTACAAGTCCTGTAATCATTTAATCAAGTACACTTTATGACCCACTGATAAATTAAAAAAAAAACTTTATTCCAACAATAATTTTAACAACAATTCCAACAATAATTCCCTGTTGAATGACTCATTAAAAAGGTGTTTTTAATTTAATCGAGAGGATTTGCACCTAACTAAATAGCGCACAAAGCACAGCCGGAAAAAAATAACAAAACAAAAACTATAGATATGTGTGTAATTATTCACTTATTTGCTTATTGGGCCAACAAAAAATTGAGTCCGTGGCAGAGCGATATGAAATCATAACTTTCATTTTTATGCTATTCATTATTATTATCTGAATGTGATTTATCATTGCCTTTGTTTTCTTTTCTTTTTTGCTTTCTTTGCTTGCAGCTGTTGAATAATATAATCGAAGGTCTTGCGATAAATAGAGAGAGCGTTAATCGATAGACAACAAACTGGAAGTGGTCCGGGAATGAGTTTTCCAAGGCGAAACCGGACCTGGAACTCGTCTCCATGGAATACTGATCGTTTTTGAAAGGATGCCGATACTTCCATACCAAAAAGAACTGCAACAACAACAAGGAGGCGGCAAAATTCAAGGTCAAATCGAAGGTTAGCATGAGAGAGAGTGGAAGGGAGACAGGCCGAAGACGACAGACAGCTAGAGAGAGGGACGAGACGAGACGGGAGGAGCTCCCATATGTGCCAACAACTACAGAAACAGAAACAGCAACTGCAAGAACCACAAATTTAATAATATTTCACGCTTGAGGGAGCGATAAAAGTCTGATAACGAAAGATAACCGATAACCAACCACATCCGCAAGAGCAACAACATCAACATTACAAATTTAAGGCAACACAGAAACAACATCAACATATCGTCAAGAAACTAGAAGAAAAAAGAAAAACCAACAGGGTAATAACATGATCGTCCCGCACTAAAAACCAAGATATTCTAGAGTTCCACATCATAAAAATATCTCACAAAGATCCAGCAGTTAACCCCCAGTTAACAGAGACAGACATATAGTTAACATTGAGACGTAGCCACAATCATGACCTTCTCCACCTTCACACGCAAAATGCGCGGACGCATGCGCTCCAACACCTGCAGGATCGTGCTGCTCACCTCACTCGTCTGGGTGATCTTCGACTTTGTGCTCATCGCCCGCTACTCGGATTGCATTGGCAAGGACGGATGGCGTTGCAAGCGATCGGGGGAGTACGATGTGGAGGTGAGTTTAAGTTCCGAAATTTATGGTAGCATCTCCAGAAAATTAAAAATTCCATTTACTTATCCTCAATATCCTTTAATTTCCTTCCCCTAGTTACCCAACGCCGAGCGCCTGGTGGATGACAACCAATTGGTGGACGACAATGAGATCAATACGGAGAAATCCTTTGACGGTGACTCGGGGGGAGCTCTTATTATGGGAATGGGCTTTGCGCCGGGCGGTATTTCCATGACCTATCCCAGTGTGGGGCTTAAAAAGTGGTTCCTGGCGCCCTCCGTGCAGGAGGCGAAGGGCAAGCCCGGTGAGATGGGTAAGCCGGTTAAGATACCCGCCGACATGAAGGATCTCATGAAGGAAAAGTTCAAGGAGAACCAGTTCAATCTGTTGGCCAGTGACATGATCTCATTGAATCGTTCGCTGACTGATGTGCGGCACGAAGGGTGAGTTACACACACATCCATTTACGTGACTTTTTACTGAAAACTGGTTTCCCTTTTAAATCCCACTGTAGTTGCCGCCGCAAGCACTATCCCTCAAAGCTGCCAACCACTTCAATTGTGATAGTTTTCCATAACGAGGCCTGGACGACGCTGCTTCGAACCGTGTGGAGTGTGATCAATCGTTCGCCGCGCGCTTTGCTAAAGGAGATCATCCTAGTGGACGATGCCAGCGAGAGGGGTGAGTTGGGGGATAACTGAAAGATGTCCTAAACGACTTTTATAATTGATTCTCTGCTGCAGATTTCCTGGGCAAACAGTTGGAGGAGTACGTGGCCAAGCTGCCAGTCAAGACGTTTGTGCTGCGCACAGAGAAACGTTCGGGCTTGATCCGGGCCCGCCTTCTGGGTGCCGAGCATGTCAGTGGCGAGGTAATCACCTTCCTGGATGCCCATTGTGAGTGCACGGAGGGCTGGCTGGAGCCTCTCTTGGCGCGTATCGTACAGAATCGTCGAACGGTTGTGTGTCCCATTATTGATGTCATTTCGGATGAGACATTCGAGTATATTACGGCCTCGGATTCCACGTGGGGTGGCTTCAACTGGAAACTCAACTTTAGATGGTAAGAGATGGATAGTAGGGGGGAAGATAAATTTTTGAACTCTATTATTTCTATATTTTTAGGTACCGAGTACCTTCGCGCGAGATGGCGCGAAGAAATAACGATAGAACTGCTCCGCTGCGCACGCCCACCATGGCCGGTGGCCTGTTCTCCATCGATAAGGATTACTTCTATGAGATTGGCTCCTACGATGAGGGCATGGACATTTGGGGCGGCGAGAATCTGGAGATGTCGTTCCGTGTAAGGCAATGTCACAGCATTTTTCCAATACCTTTTCCCTCTGTTTTCTTCTCCTTTTTTCTTCCTTTGTTACGTTTCAATTATTGGTTAATTTTATAGCCGCAAATCAAATTCAAATGCTGCTTAAATTTAAGATTTATTATTTATTTTTTATTATTTATTATAAGAGTTTTCAATTTAAATTTAAATTTATTTCTAATCACACGAAAACCAAAAAACAACCGACACGAAAACATTACAACAAACGCAATCCGCAAACCCGCAGATTTGGCAGTGCGGCGGCATTTTAGAAATAATACCCTGCTCCCATGTGGGTCACGTGTTCCGTGACAAATCGCCGTACACCTTCCCCGGCGGCGTGGCCAAAATTGTGCTGCACAATGCGGCCCGAGTGGCCGAAGTTTGGCTGGACGAGTGGCGTGATTTCTATTATTCGATGAGCACAGGTTCGCAAACAAAAAAACAACAAACAAAACAAAAAACAACCAACAATCAAAATCAATCAACAAACCAAACAGTCAAAATAACATGATTCCAACCACAAGTCGATTTTAAATTGCGTGCATCTCTAACTTCTAACCTTAAGAATTACTCGTTATCTCCTAATCGTAATTGGCTTTAATTCGCTAACAGCAAAACACAACCCAACAAAACCAAAAAAGGTTCCCACTAACACTAACACCCCTCACATATTATTAAAACCAGCTGATATGTTTTTGAGCATAGAACTAACCAATCTATAGCTAATATATAACTATATAAATAACTTGGCTATCCTTAAAATTATGTCGTGTACATCAAAAAGAGCTCTCCTGAAATCCACGATAATGATGGACTTCCTTTCTTATAACTCACATGCACTGACATATCTCTTTTATATATTAGTACGTTTCCCTTTTTTATAATTTCTCTGATCGAAATTATTCTCAATGTTTCTTCGAATTCTCCGCAGTTTCTCAGTACTTTTTCATTAGAGGTGCAAAAACATCGATGTTTGGGGAAAAAATCGATGTTTCATCGATATTTCAACTATGTTTTGTGAAAACCATCTAAAAAATCGATGTTTCATCGATATTTCATCGATGTTTTGTGAAAACCATCGAAAATATCGATGTTTCATCGATGTTTTGTGAAAACCATCGAAAATATCGATGTTTAATCGATATTTTGGTGAAAAACATTGAAAACATGGATGTTTCATCGATATTTTATTGATGTTTTTGTGAAAAACATTGAAAACATCGATGTTTCATCGATGTTTTGGTGAAAAACATCGAAAACATCGATGTCTCCATACATCTATGTTTTTGCACCTCTATTTTTCATGCTCATGCTCATTACAGATCAATCAATCAATCAGCTAACTACGAAATAACACTAAACACTATATAGGCCTAGGCTTTAACGTAACCAGTTATAATCCAGTTGTTATCCAGTAATAACGTGTTAAAATCCTAAGCTAAACATTACTTACATACATTTAACTTGTTGCTTATTACTTATGATTTAAGTATCTGACCAATTGGTGACTAATTATTGTGTTAAGTTTATTTTATTATTTACTTATTAAGTTGTAACTAATACTTAATATTCTGTTGACATTTTTATGGGTTTCTTCAACAACGTTCTGTGTTCCTGGTTGTCTTGAGGGTTGGGTGTGGCTTGAAAGATTATAAAGAACTCTTATTAGGATATTTCCAATATTACAAAAAACGTTCAAGTTTTTGTTTAGAATAATAGTTTAAGGAGTTTTTTAAATGAACTCCTAGTACTTCTGTATTTATCACCACAATAAAAGTGGCTTAAAATTCAAATAATTATTTTAAGATGTCGCAATCTTTTTTGTGCTTTCCCAAAGATTTTTCCCTGTCCTAGCTTTCAAATCAAATAATGTACTTGCTATTTGTCAACACTAAATAGTAATAGCCGCTTACCTTCATCCTTTAACCCGATTAATTCGTCAAGTCATAAATGGGTTCCTTACTTCTAAATCTAAGCTCAAAGCCAGAAAAATGTAAGAAAAGGCTCAAAAGAGCTCTGTTGCAGTCCAATCTTTAAAGGCTTAGGCCAGAAAATACGCCCTACAGCTATACGCTTTTATAAAAAAAACTCTCTCTATATCAACATCTCTTCCTAATATATATATTATATATCTTGTGTATATCTTTCTCGTCCAATTTTTGCCTTCTCTCCACTCCACTTGATTGTTGAATATAACAACCACATATAAACACTCTCAAAAAAAAAACTCCCCACTGAAAATCCGAAAACCGAAATATGAATTATGCAACTCGAATCCCAGGTGTGGATGTGCGGCGGCATCCTCGAGATCGCGCCCTGCTCCCGTGTGGGTCACGTCTTCCGCAAGTCTACGCCGTACACATTCCCCGGCGGCACTACGGAGATTGTCAATCACAATAATGCCCGTCTGGTTGAGGTTTGGCTGGACGACTGGAAAGAGTTCTACTACAGCTTTTACCCAGGTTAACAAAACAACAAACAAAACAAACAAAAATCCCCGAAATGCAAAAAAAAAAACCAACAAAACAAAACAACAAACAGAATGCTTCCCTCACCTTCTTCTATTCTTCATATTGTCACGTTCTATCTCTCTAATTTCTATTTTGTCTGTCTCTTAAATAGTGTGTTTTGTTTCGTAAATATCTCTCTGCATACTCTACCAATAATAATAGCAAGCAGCAGCACGCCCTGCATTATGCAATGTCTATATAGTACACACACTTATAAATATTTTATCAATATTTTTGATTTATGGCATGGCCGTGACCGACAAAATCCAATCCACCAGACAAGAAATACAAAAAATGGCAATCCACCGATCAATCAACTGAATCCAACCACGAAATATTTGATTTCTTCACCCTTTATATATTTAATTTGCAAAAAAATATGTTTTTGTTTTATTGGTTCCCTCGTCTGACTTTCCACCATTTCGTTTTGTCTGTCTTTTATTTGTATTATTTCCCAGTTCCGTTTTGGTCTTGTTTTTTTTACGGCGTCCCGCCCCATAAATGCACCCGCCAATCCTTGTTGTCTTTGTCCTTGTAGCGTCCCCATTTTTTATAAATCTCTAGAGGTATTAATGCAAATATTTAGGGTTTTAAATCTATTTAAAACTTTGTCCAAAAAAGATGCCAAGAAATGTTACGATGTAATAAAAAACAAAGATAACATTTTATAGCATACTTTCAGACACATTTTTAAGGGATTTCAAAGCTCTAGTTATTTTTATGCTCCTCTATATATTCTTTGAAAGGGATTTCCCTAATAAGGTTTGCAATTAAACATATTTTATATTAGAGGGAATGGCTCTTACAAACTCATTTACAAAATTAACACAAATTTGATGTATTTGGTAATGGATTTTCTTTTTAATTACGCAAATTAGATAAATATAATTTGTGTTTATATTTTGACAGCTCTAATCAGGGGGGTCACAGAAATCGCTAAGGATTAAAAAACAGTTCTAAACGCATTGATTTTTCTGGGGCTTAACATTTTCAAGCATACTTTAATTTAATTTAATTTAAATCGATTTTAAATTCCTAGCGATTTCTCTGATTTTCCTGTGTGCCTATATATGTGTATTTTTGTTATATGTCTTGTAAATAATATAATTGGCTTAGCTTTTAAACCAAATAGTTTAAAAGTACCTTGTAGTAGTCGTTGGGTAAATGTTTTTGCATGCTTTGTGTTATGTACTAACTGTATTTAAAATATTTATAACTCTCATCACATGCACCAAGACTTTTGTATTTATATTTGATCATCAAAGCATTTCAAACTTGCCTTTCTAACACACCCACACATACACACACCCTTAGATCTTAAAACACGAAACACTCACCTGCGCATAAATGTTTTATTTAATTAATTTTGAATATTCTTCACTAACTTTGCTTTATTTATTTTGTTACCCACCCCCTGCCGTTGTTGGCTCAACTTTAGGTGCTCGCAAAGCTTCGGCTGGCGATGTTAGCGATCGTAAGGCTCTGCGGGAACGGCTCAAGTGCAAGAGCTTCCGTTGGTATTTGGAGAACGTTTATCCCGAGAGCTTAATGCCATTGGACTATTATTATTTGGGAGAGGTAACCGTGGAGATCCCATAAAAGAACATACTTATGTTTATTCCCAATAGATCCGCAATGCGGAAACGGAAACCTGCCTGGACACGATGGGCCGGAAGTACAACGAGAAGGTCGGCATTAGCTATTGCCATGGCCTGGGTGGCAACCAGGTGTTTGCCTACACCAAGAGACAGCAGATCATGTCGGATGATCTGTGCCTGGACGCGTCCAGCTCCAACGGTCCCGTCAACATGGTTCGTTGCCACAACATGGGCGGCAATCAGGAGTGGGTCTACGATGCGGAGGTGAGTCATAAGTGTTTATGACTTTAAATTAAAAACCATTAACTCTGATTGATTTCTGCAGGAGAAGTGGATACGCCACACGAATACCGGACAGTGCTTACAGCGAGCTACGCGGGACGACGCCAATACACCGCTGCTGCGTCCCTGCAGCTACGGCAAGGGCCAGCAGTGGCTGATGGAGTCCAAGTTCAAGTGGCAGGCTCACTAGCTGAACGGCACCACTGATGACTACAACTAAACTAAAACGGATCCTACTAACTATATACATACTGAGAACTTCCAATTTTTGTGTTTAGACCATGATGTTAGCTCTTGTTTTTTGACAGTTCATTAGCCTTTTAGTTCTCTCCCCTCTATCTCCTAATGCTCTGTGCGCGTGAATGTGTTTGCTGCCGGAGATGCAACTCCTTCGGCGGCAGGATGTCTTCCCAAAAAACAAAAAAAAACAAAATTATAATGCGTGTGCTTGTGAGATATCCTATATCCTAAGTACATGATGGGCATGTACATGTATGTGTTTATATAGGCAGGCAGTTGTACGATTTATCTAGGTATATATATATGTATACAAATATGTATTTGTAATGTAATTTACATTTAGCTTCGAGACCAAGTACCAATAAATTGGCATTTAACTGACATTTGTGCTTCGCAGAATATGATTTTGAAAACCCAGCGAATGAGCAGGCCAAGCAATTGCCACAAGTGTGTCATAGAAAGAGCAGAAAGAGCATCTAAGCTACTGATGCAGGAAATTCCCAACAGCAGCAGCACACCACATTCCTAGCTAGATTTTGTTTCGTATTTAAGTCGCTTCATGGGTTGTTCCTCTCTTCCCCCCACTTTAGGCTATTCAATTATCTGATAAATTTGTGTTGCTTTGCACCAAAACGATGCGCTCCCTCATATCACTAAAGAAAACTACACGAAAATGCTTCTAAACCATAATCATTATACACAGAAAAGATACAAAAGAAAAACAAAATATGAAAAAATCTCTAAAAATTGCACGCATATCATAAATACAGTGTAAAAATATTTATAAAATACATCTGAAAAAAAGGGAATATAATAACAAGAGAATTGTATATACGATTATTGTGTAGCTATTAAAAATATACATTTAAATAAAATATTTATGTGTAGTACTTATATACATATAATATATATATATGCGAAGCAAGCAAAAAACTGTACTATAAATTGCATTTAGCCTTAAGTTTACCCCTAAGTTCTAAATTAAATTTAGATTTAGTCAAGGTTTTTCATTAACAACAACCAGAAACAATAGCTCTCGACTAAATATTGCTCAAAATCGAAAGAACTCTACTCTCTCTCTCAGCTATTGTGTAAATATTTCGAAAATAATTCCAATCAAAAGAATGAAGTGTAAACCTGACTACGAACGGAATTCCGCACAGACAGACGGACGGACCCTACGACACAGGCCAAGTAAAGTTTTTAGCAAAATTTATTTTTAAAAAGGAAAAACTCAACCCATAGCTATAAAGAAACGATATATACATATGGAAAAAAAGCAACTATTTTTAACTGGTGACGGTGCAATTTTTAATTAACATTAAACATGTCGTGAAACAGGAAACAGGAAATATGAATTCCCAACATCAAGCAGGACAAGGCCTCCTTTTCCGATGATAACAATCCTATAACTAGTGCGTGTGTTTAACCACTAAATAAGGCATACCCGCATATACAACATTATAGCTGCCTACACATACGTTTTAAATTGTTGATTTAAATGTTTAGCTAAATATAGGTTTCCTCCCCATTTCGCAATTGTAAAACTATCTCAGACACAAACCGAATGAATAATAGGAATGATTATACAAAAGGAAAAACTGAATGTAAGCCAACTTTTTCTATGAATTTTTCATTTAAATATTATTTGTTTGTTTAGAGACTTTTTAAATTTTATAAATAAAAAAAGAGATGACAAATTTAAGACAAAATCGTTAATGAAAGTGGTTTTACTGTTGGTGGAATATTTAAAGGGTAAGATTTTATCTACATAATAACGTTTCGGTTAACAATTTAACAAATTCTAAGCTAAGTTGTGGATCCGATTCTTATATTTTACTGATAAACAAAGAGGCTTACTTCAAAAAGCCGAAGCAGTTTATACTATACACTTTCCAATCGGATCAGGGGAAATCGAAATCATAATATCAATTCGTAAAGATTTTTTGTGCTAGTTTTTCTGCGGTTAAGAACAGAGTAAATTAAAAAAAAAATAAATAACAAAAAATTAAAATGAATTTTTCTTCGATTTTTTTACAATTTTAACAATTAATTGAAATGGAAAATATCGGCTAGACTGACTTGGCTGTCGATGCTGATCAAGAATATATATGATTTATAGGGTCGGAAATGGCCCTTCACTTTTGACTAAAATAATAATAATACCCTACAAAGGTAAAATAATGCACAAAATTTGGAACGTTTTAAAACAATAAATAATTCGACAAAATTTACAATAAATCCTTCCGAGATTTAAATACAGGCCATACCGATTAAACATACTGTTCGGAGCAGACCGTCAGCACAGCACATAGGTGTACCACTGCACCTGCAGCGCTCTCCGCTTATCTCTTTTCGCCTTCCTCTTCTTTCGTCAAATCTGTCGCACTTTATTCTAAACTACTTTTGTATGCTGCTGCATATGTTTATATTTTGAAACCAAGCCTTTAATTGTCAGTCTACCTCTCCGAATTAACGCGAACACAAATAAATACAGAGCTTATATATTAATCAAACCTATTTGTGCGTTTTATTAATTATTTAGCTAAGGGTGACATATTCGATGGCTTCCCCATAAATATATCCTATCAAGCTTATTCTCTTTCTTCTTAGTTGAAACAGAAAGGAAGATCTAGAAACTGAATCTGCAACAAAGGAATTCATATAATTTCATCTAAACACGTCTTGTTAAGATGAATATTTACGTCAATTGATAGAAGGCCTGTATCTTACTTCAACAAATGTTAAATATATGTACATTTCTAAAGAACGTGTTTTCAGGGACGTTAATCTGGGCATTACTGGTTGAAGTACAGAGTAGCCGTAAATAACAGATATACGGGGTTTAAAATAAAATCGGACCACACGAAGTAATCGAAACATCACTTGGATAAGCAAACGTCATATCATTTCCATATAATTGATTTGTAAAATGAAAGTTCCTTAAATTGAACCTTAAAATCGAAAATTCTAATCATTTCCGCAGTGACCACTAATCGGAACACTGTTGAGCCAAGATCTGAGCTCCAAACAGAGGACACAAACACACACAAACAAGTATCACTTTCGGTTACCGATAAAAGTAAAAACCATTTTTTATTTTCACATGACCGGCACGGCGCAAACCACAGGAAAATCGCGTTGTCAATTTAAAACTACGGGAACTAGCATAACGGAGCATTGGATTGGATAGGTCCATTGCATTGTTTACTGCTCCTTGGTTTCGCGCAGACGACGGACGGCCGAGCGCACGGAGGCGGCGGCAGTGGTAGAGTAAACCCAGGCGCCACCGGCGACGGTGCGCTTGCAACGCTTGCAGGACCAGATGCCCACCACGGCGCGCTTCATGGAGTCCTAGGAACACAAAGGGGGGAAATACGAAATTAGTAGTCGTTTCTTTAGGGGCAAACCAATTGCACTCACCTTGCCGCAGAAGGAGCAAGTGTACTTGCTGTGCTGCGTGATTTCCATCTTCTTGACCATCTTACGGAGCGAGGCACCATAACGGGTACCATACTTGCCGACGATTCCAACCTTCTTGGTGCGCTTGGCCTGCCAACAAAGAGGGTAAAAATTACATTGCAACTTGCACTTTAATTTTAGAATGCTTGGTGCCCTTGTAAACAAGAAATTCTCCCGTCCACTCGTTGTTATTAATCCAATAAATATTCCTGCGTCGATATTTGAGCATATTCACAGCGGATTTCACCAAAATTCACGAATTATTTTTACCATTTTTCTGTTGTGTTGTTGATTTGTCAAAAATCTCAACCGGAAAGAGCCGTGTTCAAAGTGTGGACGTACCGCCCCAAAAATTTATTTTTTATACCATTGTCACTATTACAAAAATACCGAAAATATACCAATATATATAATTTTTTATAAAACGATTTATAATTAACGATTTAAAATAAAATAAATGAATATTACTTTACCAATTGTTCACTGAGATACCCTGGAGGCTATTTCCTTTATATATTGTATTTCACTAGGTGCGCCACTACATCATCTCCCTAAAGTAGCATAAATTATTTTTTTCTTTTGTAAATACTTAAGCCTGGTATCCACACAGAACAAAACTGTTGCAAAGCAGTGAGAGGGAGCGAGAGGCAAATAGTTTGCAACAG